>CAJNOQ010008298.1:0-11333 GCA_905250885.1 Didymodactylos carnosus | reverse complement strand
TGTTTCATGAAACAGCATTCGATTTTCCAAAGTTCCCATACCATTCAGATACATCCTTAGGGCCTTCCGAAAATCGAATGCTGTTTCATGAAACAATGCCTTACAGAGGTCAAAGACGTCTCATTTTGTTCAGAAATGTTTGCTCTATATGATGGAGTTATTTGCAACGAATTTTTCGATTGAACTCAGGGGTTTGGTTTTCTGAGATTTGGGTTTTCCAGAGACCCTCGTTTCAGAAGTTTCGATAAGACCTTTGTATACGTCACATCAGATCGGAAATTGTTTCAGCTATTCAAAGCTTTTTTCAAATTTCATCTAACTATTATGGTCGACGAGTAAAATGAAAAATAAAGGTGCACGAATAATGTCTGGACCCACTGTATGTTTAAGTGGCGAAGTATTTAACACACAAACCCGCTGCCAAGCTAAGTTAAGTTTACTATTAACAGACATTGTAGAGTTTTTCAAGGCGCATCGAATGATATATGAATGATTAGAGATCCTCTTTAGTTTCATAGAAAAAGGTGACAAAGAGTTCCAGTGGTATAGCCACGACCGATGGAAAAGTCTAGTATTAAATTTATAAAACATGCTGCCCCACTTCGTTAAGCTTCTTCTAAACACATATTGTAGAGCTATTCATGGCACGTCGAATGATGTATTGCGCTAGGCTTAATATAGGATGGTTACTGAGAAATGTTGATTTTACGGTCACACTGTGGGTGCTAAATCATCGCTCCTTTTCGAGTGGATTCTGTCGGGTATATTCGACTGAAAGCGCTCGGAAGGGTCGAAATCATCGAATATCATAAATGGATGTGATTCTGATGAGGTTTGGACCGACTGGAGCGGTTATTGTTAGTGGGCCGATTTCCATTCTTATGCGGACTTCACCTTTACATTAAAAGTCATTGGACAGAGTGACAACGCCTATTAAACCTATGTGTTTATCAATGTTTCACACTGGCTGCCCAATGTTACATAAAAAATCTCAGGTTTGCTGAATACCCGTTCCAGTTATAACTATCCCAGCACCGAGCATGTTACTGTAAGAAGCTTTCCGATTTTATCTAAAGAAGCCAATGGGCGATTTTTAATCAAGACAGTTTTTAAAAATTATCCTTTATCCTTTTTGTACCGCGCTATTCATTAGCGCCTATGCGTTTTGAAGACAGATCAGAAAGAAAGGCGAGAATATATTTGAGAGATCTGGATAGAAAGAACAGTTATACTAAGAGAACCATTAACAAAAGTTTATATTCGATAGAAATAGTAAGTATTACAGATGAATCGATAGATCTTGATGAGTCCAAACCCCATGCTTGCGATTCTCATAACTTTACCAAGCAGATTTTCTCCTGAAAATGACGAAAAGTTTTAGCCGAAAGATGAGTTTTGAAAATTATTGCTCGAACTTGTGGAACTAATGCTTTTACTTATCCTGTAGAGCATTCGACGTCGTACTGATTTCATCAATTTAACGAGAGTGCAGTCTTCATTTCAAATAGGAATTTGATTTTGAAATATCCTGGGACATAAAATTGAAAGTGTATGCTGAAGTGAAAATCGATTCATTTAGAAAAAAACTGATGCGTCTGATTTGTATCTATGAGTACTTGTAGAGAAAAGACTGAACTTCACATTTATTCACCTTATTTCAGAAGTTTAACGTTTCCATTAATAGATGCTGTCAAAAAATGATACTAGCACTATTTAAAAATGTCTCTGACGTGAACGATAAAAGATTTATGTATAATGTCGACTAACTATGTAAATTTATGGGACGAGACAAAAATTCAATGGGAAATCAGTCTGTTGCATTGTTGAACTGCTTAAATTCATTTATGAACTAACCTTGAGTTGTCATTTATCGATCGGGCGGCTTGTTATATTTCGCGCGGTTGGTCACATAATCTGGTTACTAATCTCGTCTCATTCTCTTAGTGCGTGATATTTTCTGAGAAAAACTGAGTAGTTCAAAATGGCAGATATCATTTCTTGTTCTTTTTACTTTGTTTTGTTAGCGGTAGCTTATCTCTTGTCACGGCGAAAAGATGATTTATAAATGCAACATAAAGTAATGTACTAAAAGTTATATCAGATCGACACAAAACAGTACAATCACTGTAATAGCTTTCATGCAAGTAACAAGAAATCAAGAAAACAAAAAAAACACAAAAATGACTCCTGTGTAGAAAGATGAAATAATCAGTTGCCGCTTGTTTCGTGGTTACTCGCGTCGATAATTAATTGCTGGAGCTAATGTATTCGTAATCCAATCGTTCACTACATGTTTTCTGATGTCTTCAATACCCTTTGCTTTTCGGTCATTGGCTGTTAAAATCATACAGGCAATTGATTGGGATCCGTTGATGGCACTAATTAAACCAAAACGTTGAGAGTATGCAGATGGTTTTTCAACAAGAACTAATAGTTGATTTTGTGGTGCCACAAGAGTTCGACGAGGATACATGTTGCAATAAACGACAGCTTTATCGATAAATATTAACCTATTATTAGCCAATCTTTGTAAACGTCTTCGAAGGCAATATCATGCCAATAATCATTATCAAATAAGATTAAAAAATGTTATTAAAAGACCATGAGCAAATCCACTACTAATGAAGTTGGGATATTTACTATCACGTGCTGTTAACTCCTTAGTTCTTTTGCTGTTAATACCACATTCTTGTCTACCGTATCTTTGAATCGTTTTCAATGGAACTTGCTTATTTAATGAGTTTTCAACGTGTTCTTGTATCATTCTGTAATTCACTGGTTTGTATTGCACGTTCATCTCATCGACAAAATTTAAAATGTAATCCGTTACTTGATCCTTTGTCATGGTACGTGGTCGACCATCTGTTCATTTTGGTTCCAATGATTCAACGGTGCCGTTCCATCTGGCATACCAGCTCATAATTAATTTATGACCACCTTTGATTTTAAAACGCTTTGCTAATGATCTGAACCCACATCCGTAAATTCCAGGACGATATTGTTGCAAAACGTTGTGTTTGAAATCACTGGTGTATTTACTATGTTTTGCCATCATCGAAACAGTGGACAGAAACAGTATGAAACCATTCGATAAATAGATAGGACGACTATTTATGTTCAAGAATTAATTGTTTAACATAGGAGTAGGCAACGAAACTGACGAGAGAAAAAGAACAAATTAATACTAGCCACAGAACAAGTCCAATGCTTCTTTGACCTTCGATTCTTGGCTTGACAGGTTATAACTAAATTTCATATAGATATTTCTATATCAATACCGAATACGAAGTTAAAATCATAGCCTTTCATGGAGCGGATAGAAATATCTGACAATGAGCTGTCAGATGTGCATATAAAAGTTGCGTATGTACACGTCTATTTACATGCAAGCAGAGAAAAACTAGGGATATGAGAGTCTAATTTTGCAGATTGTAGTGAAAAAAAATGCTATGTTTTGTTTTGATGCGGTTTTCTCGTTTCGATTTCTACCTGATCCATGATTGTCCTAGATCAAAAGATGCAGTCGAGTCTGCTCTTTCTTTCTATAGGTTTGGTTTTGAAAAAAGAACAGAAAATAGTGAAATAAAGTGAAAAATACTAATAAGGAAAAACCTATTGAGGCGCACAGTAGAATCAGTCACTTTTCTAAAGTATAGATCTCAATCGGGGTCTGTTGCACATCATTTTGCTGGAAGTAAATTTGAACCATTTTAATGGCGCATGTTTTGTACGAGAAATAAAATAACGTTTTAATTTGATTCAGTGTGATACTGATATAGAAAAAGACAGAAAAGCGATTTAATTAATAAATGGAATAAAAAAAATGCCTCTGAAATACATTTATTTTTATGATAGCATGATCATATTATGAATACAGGTACATGTGTGCAATGGTGATGACGACTGATTGAGTTTGCATGCTCATCATTTTAATGTGAAATATGAAGTTGTGTTAGTAAACATCTTTTAAAGAAACAAAAAAGTTAGCGTGGACTTGAAGCTTTAAATATGTACGAAACTCTGCGCCTTGTGCCAACGTTTTTGTGACCTAATACTACGGTAACCTCGACACGTATTAAGAAGCTAAATACTTTTAGTCATGAATCAAAAAAGTTTACTTTGGCCTTGGTCAAATTACATTGGACTGGATTTCACTTTGGACGTATATGTTCTATTTACATGGCAACTTCTCTCTTGTGTTCTTTTCCTATCCACGAAGAAATTCAAATAGGTTCAATAATAAATGTTTTAAAATAGTTTTACGGGTATCCCGACATTTGGGCGTACAATGTATTACACGACATTTGGGCGCAACGATAGTTGAAGTTCAAAGACGCCGGTGAGGGTGAGTGTGAGTATCGATGAAGATTAAAGAAACAGTGGTTACAGTTGGATATGAGTAATATAGAAAAAGCTCTCAAAGCATAAAAAGTTTGTTTAAAGAGAATTTTATCGTTTTGCAGCATACTTTACAAATCAAATGTCCATGTTTTCCATAATTTCTCTGAAAGTAAATAAAAGTTAACTACGAATTTGCACTAGAAAAAATGTAGTACCTTACTAGACTGAGTATATTTGATTACAAAATTTCTTCACGGTTGATACTGAAAATTTAATGCAATCTGTCTCACCACCTTGTAAAATAATTCCTAGATGATTTCGAAAATATTCTATGCAGTGTGGGCTAACTCTAGCAGTAACGGACGGTTGAATACTTGGATCGTTTGTCATTAGCAAAAAAAATGGTCGAGCATATAATTTTGCTAATAGATATAATGATTCTAAGCCAGATGACAGGAATTGAATACCTAAAAATTCAAAACTAACACGTGCAATACTTGCACATACCTTGTAATAATATTCATAAGGCACACCATCATCATCAACCAGCCCTGATTTTAAGTAAGATGCAACAGCAGCTGTAGCCCAAACATGTCCCATTTTATGTAAATGCGAAAATTGTTTTGATTGTTCACCATAATTATAAAATTGTTGGCTTATTTCTTCCAATAAATGCCATACATCCATATCATGATGAATACTATCGAATGAATTACTTCCGTGTGCAATCATCATTATGTTTACACCAACATATAGACCATTTGCATGTGCCAGAGTTGTTGGAGCTAATTGAGAGGCATATGTAAATAACAATTTATAACAAACATGTGCTGCTCTTTGTGGATTACTAATTAACAACAAAACAATATCACGCCATAAATAACGAAAAATCGATGGATCTAATTTTTTTTCATTAAATTTTTCTTTTAAGTTTTTTAGTTCTTGTTCGTTATTTGCTTGTTGTTGCTGTCCTATTATGGCACATAAATTTTGTTGAAATTGACATTGAAATGTTATTTTCATTTGAAGATCCTTTAATTTTGTCTTCATACCATTATTTTTGTTCGTAACATATTCGTACTGATCCAATGCTTGTTCAAGTTCGTTTTGTGCTTGTAGGTTATCACCGGAAACATGATATAATTCTGAGCATATTAAACGAACATAAAAAAGTTTATCAGAATCATCAGGATCTCGATTCAAGCTTGCTTCAACCAATGCACGACACAAATTACGTGGGGCATAATAATTACAATTATGAAACATCCAATTCTGTAACAGGGAATAATCGGATAAAATGTAATCCGGTGGAAATTTACAAACATAACCAGCTAATCGAGATGATATGCTATATATTGATCGATTCCTAAAGGAAAATCTAATGGCTATGCTCGAAAACATTGATTGATATCTTGTATGGGACTGTTCAAGTATTCATGTTTCAGCAACTGGATAAAAGGTACTTCATCCGTTGCGGTTTAGCTTTCACGTGTAGGAAAAGAATTGCCTTACGTTTGTTTTGCGAATGAGAGATTCTAAATACATACATCAGAAGTTGTTCTATTAACTCAGATGCAATCGGAGCTACATTCCTTGTGTTTCGCGAATCAGCTAAAAAAATCAGAAGGAATGTTTTCATTTTCCATGAATCTACCTCACACTCTACTTACAGGCGCGTGTTAATGAATTTTGCACATATTGCTCAGCAACTGCGTTAAGTGTTCTGTTTTCATCTTTAACTGAAATGGCATTTTCAATTTCATCGTTTGCTGCTTGATTTTCTAAAAACGAAGAAAAAAGCTTGCAATTTATAGTTGACAACAAATTCCGTCATACCAACTTAGTCGTACCTGCAACACCGAAATCTGTATTGTCAACCATGAAAACAATTTTTTTCAATTTTATTTTCAAAAGCTATAAAACAGAACGAATATAATTTATATACTTCGAAATTTTATTAGCGTCAAAATATAATTTATTCTTCATATCGTTCACTCGTCTGTTTCGTTTTTAATCTATGACTATAATAATTGGATACTTTATAGTTAGTTTAGTTTAAACTTTTATTTCGATACCTTGCATCAAGTGTAGACGAGTCTACTATATACTTTCTTGTTAGGTCAATTACTTCTCTAAACCTTACATATCATAACATAAATCTAACAGTAATCGTATCGGCAGGGTTGTATCCCGGATAAACTACGCACTGCACAGAAGGACTTCAGATTGATCAGATCTGATACGCAACGCTCCGATCGCCTTATACTTTTAAAGTGGTTTCTTGTTAGAACAGGCCTAATTCCGTTATTGTAGGAATTAGTGCTGATAGTTAACGCCGACTTTCAGTTAATAAATAACAGGAAAAACCACGAAAATTTTCTCACTTTCTGGCAGGGTCGGATCAAGACCAAAAACTTCGGATTCTATTACAAGAAAAAAGATTATTGAGGATCTTTACAACACCAAACATCTTGCCTGTCTAAATGTTCAATTACTGCCGTAAAAAAATACTGTATCTTATAAATGTATGCCTCGCTCTTCCTCTCTCGCTTTTATAATTTTCAAGAAACTCATTTATCATTACTATTACTCAGTTATAAGGTATTCTTAGTAGTCTTATGATGAAAATGAGGCTTTTCCACTGTATGTTTTAAAAGTTCTAATCAAACGATAAGTATTTTTCGTACTGCTGAAAAGTAGAGACCGCAAAACTCTCATCGTACCTCTTTTAAAAATAACTAAAATTTCTTCATTCTTTTATAAAGCAACATAACATTACTAGTTTTATAATAAGACGCAATACGAACGACCGATGAAATCATGTCACCGTTCGTTTGTATTGCGTCTTATTATTAATGAATGAATTATTCATTCAACTCACTTTTTCTCTCACTGAAAGGAGAACAAACTACGATATAGAACGTTTTTGTTTATAAGCTGCTATGATTACAGGCTGGAAGTAGAACGAAAGACCATACGACATAGTATTTTTTCTTCATTCAGAAGAAATGCTGGTATTTTCCAGGTAGGGAGGGCAAAAGGAATCATACAACGGTGATTTTGAATGCAACTTTTTGTTGAATTATTGGCAGGTACTACATAATTTTAAAGAAAGTGAGTTTTTATCTTTGACGGTATCGATGAACAGCTTGGTTTTTTCCCGGTTTTTCGACTATACAAGTTTAAGTTGTGTAAACCAGTAAATTCTCGAGTTAATACTTAAATTCTGTTGACCTCTTAATTATGGAAAACTTCATTCATCAAACTGCTGCTAATGGCTTTCAATTGGGTGCTGAAGTATACGAGCGAGGTCGACCAGCTTATCCTGATCTTGTTATAAATCTGATCTGTGCTACAAACCCGGATTTGTGTCAGAAAACAATAGTTGATTTAGCAGCTGGTACAGGAAAATTTACGCGCATGTTGGTTTCAGCCGGTGCTAAACTTGTTACGGCTATTGAGCCAGTTGAAAGTATGCGTAGAAAACTGTATTCAATTCCAAATATAGCAGTGCTAAACGGTACAGCTGAAAATATTCCATTAGTGGACAACAGCGTTGATATTGTTACTGTTGCTCAAGCTTTTCATTGGTTTAACGGAGTAGCAGCTCTAGAAGAAATTTATCGTGTACTTAAACCAGACGGTAAATTATATCTTCTTTGGAATTTGCGTGATGATGATACATGTCCTTGGTTACAGGATATGACGAAGATTATTGACAAATGGCAGCCAAAAGATCATCCACATTTCAAAACAATGAAATGGTTAAAAGTATTCGAGGATAATTCGTTATTTTCATCGTTCTCATACGAACGATTTTCTCATGATCAATGCGTAACACTTGATATTTTGTTTAACCGTATTCTTTCTAGTAGTTTTATATCAATTTTAGATGATAAGAAAAAGCAAATTCTTTTACAAGAAGTAAAAGCATTTCTTGAACAAAATGCACAGACAAAAGAAAAAACAAAATTTTTTGTACCCTATATGACTCATGTTTATTGGTGTCAACGATTGTAGATAGTTTTATGATTCCAGAATAAAGAAATCAAGAATTCCTAGACGCTTTTTTAATAGGCTGAACTTCGAATTACACGTCGTTTATAGAGACACCTAAATGGTTTAAATAAGGGGTACCTTGTGCATGTTAAAAAAGAAACAAGAGTTTTTAAGGATATTTATATAAAAAGAGAGAAGAGTTTTACTGCTCACTAAAGATAATGAGTGTTGTTAACTAGCCCAATTCTATAGAAATTGTAGGATTCAGCAAAACTAGTGTAATCGGCCTCATTTTCATGCTGCAGCGCCTCCTCTTCAATCAAATACTAGTAGAATTCCAATTTTAGTTAGACTGACCAGATTCTGCTCAAGTCTGCTAGAATTGTGCCAGTATCTGATACAACTGAATTAGACTGAATTGCTATCATCTTAGTTCAATATTAAGTGCAATCACTAACAACTTTGGTTTCAAATATATGCGTACAATAACCGTACAACGCGTCCTACAGTGACACTAATTTCGCACAAGGACGATAAAGAACTAATATTTGAAGCTAGAAGAAACGGATACATAGCACAATAAGAGTTCAACCCGTTGAATCGACTAGCATATGACTATACCATAATCTGATTAATAATCATGCCTTACGTGGAAATCAGTGGCTTTATCTGTTGACTTAATTAATCTGTTGACCCCTTAATTAGCAGGAGTGCAACTAGAGAGACAAAAAAAAGAGATAAAAGACAAAAATTTCAAACTTGTCATTAATCGAAAACGTTGCTTTAACTCCTTCATTCATTGTTTTCTAAATTTTGGGCAGAAAGGGAATCCTCATAGTCAAACTCATACCCCTTTGGAATATTCACTCATGCACGGCTGGTTTTGAAATTTTGACCCTGACGCTTTTGGTAAACTTTTAAAACATCAAAGAAAGCCACTGATTTCCACGTAAGGCATGATTATTAATCAGATTATGGTATAGTCATATGCTAGTCGATTCAAAAATTCGTTTTTGTTTTGTGTAAAATTTTTCTGTTATTTAAAAGTGATCGAATTTTGTGTTAGTCCCACTGAGAAGTGTAAACGAGTCATGAAAAAGGTGATTTTATTCTTACTCTTCACGCTTTTGTTTTGTTCTCATTCATTGATAAAAATTTCGAACTCATGGTTACTCTAATAATAAGGATCAGTATTTTATGGGTTTGTTTTTTATAGAGAAATAAAACAAATGAACATTAAAGGACCAGTGACCGCTAGCATATGTTCTGTCGTATTAATAATATCTTTCCTTGTCACTTTATTGATGATTTCCAATAAATTATATTATAAATTACTCGGAGAAAACATTGTATTTGTTACAAAAGATAATTTTGAATATTTAAACAATACCTACAAACTATTGACTATATTAGTTAATGGTCTACTACTCTTTTTTTCCTATTATTATGATGAATTTTCAGTTACAACAACCATTGACCTTTTGCAAACTACTCGTTTGAGGGTATTACTGTTTTTCATTATATATAATATGATTTATACAATATTTATTTCAAAATTTCCGACAACATTCGATCTAATTGCATCGATAGCATACGATGATATCTTCTGTGCACAAATGGTGACTATAAGACAAAGTCTGGCCTGTTGGACTTCAAATCCAATGGAAACAGATGAGTTCATATTATGGGCAGAACGGTTTAGGATTGTCGGCCTTATACAAATTACACTTAATTGTGGTTATAATGTGCTTGTTACATTTATTGAAAAGGAAACATTATACGTCAGTGATGTATTTACAATAAGAATTTTATTTAGTATTTATGTGTACGTCCATAATTTTTTTATGATGAATTATGCGTTTGATTTTTTACGGAAAATCTGGAATCGAGATCTCTCTGTTGATGCAACGTATTCTCCTCTTCAACGGGCAACTTTAGTAACACCTGAAATGAACAATGATGAACAAACTGGTGAAAACAATCAGAATGAGACCAGTTCATTGTTAACCAGCTCTTTTCACTCGACCATCCAAGATAGAAACAATTTAACGGATCAATCAGACTAACAGTACTCAGACTGCAAAGGTGGCTACTTCTGCAGAGCTCTTTAAGTTCCATCATAAATCCCTCAGACGCATATTTTTTATGGTAGAAGTAGCTCATTACTAAAATCTAGTAATGAGCGATCAAAGTGTCAAAGAACGATTTTCCTTCCTGACGCTTTTTTGATTTGTTTAATTTTCTTTTGGATTTGTTACATTCTATTTGTTGCGCTATATTTGTTGTTGTTTTGCATTTGCGATTCAAAGATTGTAGCACGTTCGCATCTGTTCATGCAATATCTGAGATTTATATTGTTTAAAAGATTAGTTGGTGAAATTACAAATTTTACTCATTCTTCTCCCTTCTCCTGTGCGAAAAATAATTTTGAATTACCGACACCTTATATAAATACATCTCACTAATGAATTAATTTTGGTTACTGTCATTATTATTCATCCAGGTGATCGATTTTCTTCACATGAAAATAAGCTGATTGTGGCCGTATTTATCGCAAAAATAAAAATTCTCAGATATAAGCGGTATTTATGCGATAAGAAGCCTATATATGAGAAAAAAAACAATACTGGGAAATATATCGGTATTAATACACTTCTATAGTTTTGTGAAAAAACAGTTCGTTATTGTATTTCCAATTGTACTGAAAAAAAATAATGAAGAGAAATAAGGGAATGATTCAAATTGATGATTTAGCCTTAAAAAAGACAACAATTTGTACCTCTTTCAAGAGAAAAAGAGCTAATTTAAAGAACGTTGATTATAAAAAATTAACAGGAGATCCAAAAATTGCATTTTTAAAAGATGTTGTCAATTATTTATAACAAAGTTCAAACACAAACATATCAGAATTAATAAATTTTTAATAAGATAATATATAACAAGAGTACAAAAAAATAATAACAATTGTAAAAAAGTGAGAAAACGAATAATAT
>CAJNOQ010008297.1:0-11333 GCA_905250885.1 Didymodactylos carnosus | reverse complement strand
GTTATAAGTGAATATAGCTCTTATTTTTCTGTTTGATTGTCTTCGATAATATAGGTAAACAAACATTTTCATCAAGTACCATTGATAATATTGACTATTTTAATTGAAATAAGTTTTAGGGTTTAATGTGTGTCGATAATTGTTTGTATTTATAAGAAATTTCATTAAATTTTGTATAAGACATCGTGTTATTATTAAATATTATCTCTTTGACATATTGATGAAGATTTCTCATTAGAAGTTGTTTTTTGTTTTGTTTCAGAATTTAATCTGACAATGTGCGGAGATATGTATTTTTTTTTTTCTATATTCATGGAGAACTCCAAAATTTGATCTCTCTTTGTCTTTGTCGACTAATTATATAGTCTTGACATAACTTCGACTTGTTATCTATTTTTTTTACATAAGCTTTTACAATGATTACATATCTGTTGTCTAGTTAACACAGCTGTTATAATGAAGAAATAGAGAGGAAGAGAGTTATCATCGTCTTTCTATAGACAAATTGGTTAATTAAAATAAATGATAACATTATCATCAATAGTTTTGTTAACGAATTATTATTTTCTTAACTCTAACAATTTTCATATATCATTTAGAAGTTAAATATTCTTTCCGCAAAAAAAAAAACCTATTTCAAGAGTCTCTTGTGTTATCATTATTTTTCTTTTTTCTTATTTTTAACCAACTTTACTTAAAAATTAAAATGTTCGCAAATACTTTTCTTCCCCTCTCTCTCTCTCTCTGGCTCTCTCCTCCTCTCTCTCTCTTTCTTTCCACAATTTAGTACTTGATTGATAAAATTGTCTTATATTTGTCTATTTTTTTTTTTTTTTTTTTGTTTTCAAAGAGAAAAGTAAAGAAAAAAAGAAACCAAGGAAGAGTAGTGAGAAAAGATATAACTATTGCTAATGACAGAATTGACAGACAATAGTTAGAAAAACAAAATTCTACATCTCAGTTGACAATTGTGGAGTACACATAAATGTCTACGGGCTTTTAAAAAAGAAAAACCAACAACTTGACTCTGAACGAAATACAATATTCACTTGTTCTATAATTACTATTTTTGTTTTGTTTTGTTTTCTACTCAATCATCCATGATAGATTAAATTTTTCAAAGAATTTTTTTTTCTTGTTCATATTATAGACAAACATTGACGAGTAAATTGAATAGTTTTAATATTTCGTGTATGTTTATGTTAGAAATTTTACGTAGTAAAAAAGAAAAGGATACGATATTCGATCAGTCAAACATCTAAAAAAATAACAACAAAAAAAAACAAAACAGTTCTTAAATAAGATTATAAATGAAATTTTTCATTTAGCTCATTGTGTGTGTGTAGATAATATCGCAGATATTAAATATTATTATCTATACGACTTAATTAGCTAGACCTTTAAAACATCTCTCTCGCTTTTTTTTTTTTCTTCTTCTTTATTCTGTTTGTCTGCTGATCGATCTATAGATATGTAATCGAAAAATAAATTTAGTCAAAAAATTACTTATTTTTTTGTCTTGTTCATTCATTTTCATCTCAACAAGATACGTTACGTTATGTTATTAATACCTTTATTATGGTGTCAAATATTTATGTATACAAGTTTATTTGTTTGTTTAATTCAATTAATTCAATTATTAATTGGATTCTATAATCGAATTAAAAATTGGAAAAATTTTATTTTTAATCTTTATTTATTTCATCATTTATTTATTTCTCTTTGTCGATCATTATTAACATTTTTTCATGTTTATTTTGCTTGTTCAAATAAATGTTTACAATTTAAATTTATAATACATTATTTTTTTCTTATTTCATCATTTGATATTATTTTATTTGTTGTTAGTGAATCAGCTCATTTTTGGGATTCAAGTGTACAAATGAAAAGTTCATTATATAATATTTGTTGTTTAACATTTGGATTATTTTTTATATATTTTATATCAACTTTTTTTTTATCAATTCATTTAACAATTGGTGGTAAAAATCCATTTATTACTGAATTATGTTTATTACCACCATCATCATTATTATCATCATCATCATCATCACAACAGATATATATAGAACATAGTACTGAAAAAGTTTATGAAACAGAAATAATAAATCGTACATCATTTATTCCAATATTAATTTTATTTATTTTATTTGTTCTTATTGATATTTTAACATTTTCATGGATAATAATATTATATAAAGAAATTTATAAATTAAAACGTAAAAGTTTAGCATCAATATTTTTTCAAACACTTGTATTTACTAAATTTAAAGAACATGAACGTACTAATTTAGTTGATATAAGTTTAAAACGAATTCAATCATCAATATTATTTGTTTTAAGTAATATGATTGTTATTATTCCAATTTTAATTATTAAATTATTTCAAATAACATTAACTACATCTGTTCGATTAATTTTAATATTTTTAACATCTTTACCTCTATGTGAATGTTTTACATTTTTATTTTATGATGAATTTAAATTAACAACAAAATTATGTTTATTTACATTTCAAAAATTAATAATAAAAAAGAAGAACAATAATAATAACAAAAACAATACAAACATTTTAAAATCAACATATCAAAATGAATATATGTATGAAGAACAAATTGGAATAAAATTAAGTTCTTATAGAGAAACCGAAGTGTGATGATATTTTAATATTGAGGAGGAAAAATTGTAAATAAAAATTTTATTCAACAAGCAAAAAAAGTATATGAAATTTTATTCGCTTTCAATAGAAGACAAGCATGAAAAATTGAAATTTTTGTATCTAAAAATTGTGTATTTGAAGTTAAGATATTTTTTGTTTTTGTGTGTGTGTGTGTGTGTTGTTATCATAATCCCATCCCGTCTATATTAGAATCTTTAGTAAAAAAAAAAATGAATTTCTAATTCCTTACTAAGTATTCAACAAATAAAACGATCTATTTTAATATTATCTGTTATTTTTATTTTATTTTATTCCAGAATATGGCGAATTTGTTGAACTTCGAGATATGGTCGCTCCAAAAGGTGACATTAATAATTCTATTTTCTAAATGTTGTATATTCTTGTATATATGTGCTTATCTTTTGTACGCTTTTAGTTGTTATATCTCAACAAAATGTGATAACAAAAAATAATCCATCTAATTGGTCTGATATTAGTAGTAAATTTAGTATTTGTGCTTTTTTTTAATATAACTTCATGCATGCATGCAGTCTAGTTTAGCAAAAGAGAAAAGAAAGTGAAATGCTATTTACTCAGTACTCACTGACTATCGTTAATTGTTCTTTAAATAACCGTTAAATTAAGTTTTACTGTACAATAATTTTTCATAACATAATCACTGACAACTATGAAACTTCAAAAATCATGGTAAACTACTCGATGAGACTTATGTCTGTTAGAAAAGAGAAGATTTATTCTCTATCAACGCTTTCTTCCACCATGTCAGTAATTTTTTTCGTCCTGCGGATATAGAATTCTACGGTTATCTAAGGTCACAGAGTAGAGTAGAGAGAAAGAGCTCAAAAAATTTTCATATTATAGGATCAGTACTGAACAAACAGCTAAATCTCGACGAAACTTTCGAAGAATATTGATATTATCAAATTATAGTTAAGATGAAGTTTTCATCTATCATCATCATCATTCAAGAGATATTGTTTTTAGAAACGATCTTTAAGGGTTATCTAGAACGATCTTTGGAAAATCTGCTTAGTGAAAACTGAAGGCCCACTTGCAGATATTCATTCGACAGGTCAAATATTTTTCGATAATTCTACGCCTCTCCCATCCTTTTCAGATGTTGCTATCAGGCTCTAGGCTCAAAATACAAAAGATCCGGAGAATAAATTTTACAGTTAATTAGAAACGGGGAGACGACTAATCACATCGATATGTAGGTTTTAAAATACGCCGATCGTTGTAGAAATGGTACTTTTCTTTTAACCTGACTATATAAAGGTCTTATCGCTGTATGTTTCTGTTCGGTTTATTCAAAACGATACGCAGTTTTACTTCCACTACAGCTATTGCATGAGGTGATCTGTAACCATCAGATTAGCCGTCTCCTCGATGTTTTTTACTTAACGGTAAAATGCATTTTTCAGACCTTTTATCTTTTGAGTTTAGAGCCTGACAGCAACATCAGATAATGCTCAAATTTGTAAGACATACAGAAACTTGTTCATCTATTCTTAGACGTTATCGATACTCCCATGTGCTGCATAGGCATGCATCTATGTGGACATTTTTATTTTTAGAAAACAACACTTTTTGGATCAGTTGTTTTTCAATATGGTTTTCCAAAAACCATTCTGAGAAATCCTCAAATCGCATTATTTGAGAACATAAATTCGAACAATTCGAAAATCAGACTATGTACTTACTTTCCACCATATCGATATTTTGGACGAAAATCATTCTTTTTCTGACATGTGAAGGGCTGCGATCGTGAGAAAAGCTAAAAATCTTCTAATAAGTAAAAGAGAAGCAAAGGTGTAGAGAAACGTTGATAGACGTTACTTGCTAAAAATGACGAAAACAATATCCAGTGCTCTCAAACGGGGTGAGAATTCTGGATAAAAGAAATTAGGGCTTGTTACCTGCAGATAATATGTGTTCCTCAAAGGATACTCACTAATACATACTATTTGATACTAAAAGCAATAAACTTTCATTTTTCTACTAATAATTCTCAAAATTTAAAAATATTCTCTCTTGTGATAACTCTTAGGAACAGCAGATTCGATTCCATTATTAAACAATGAAAATAGTGATGACAATGATAGTATGATTCCAGAAGATTATGTTAATACATCGTTTAAGAATAATAAGAAATTCAAATTGTTTCATGATAATGATAGTTTTGGTAGGCAAAATACAAAAATTAACAACCAACAATTAAATGCGCTATTTTTCTCTTTTTGTTGTTTTGCATTGCTCTGGGTGTTTTTTCTTTTTTGACTAACGTCTATTTTCTTGCTTGGTGTGATATTTAATATTATTTTTTTTTAAATTTTTTCTATCTAAAATATTTATTTATTTCTTCTTCTATATTTCATTCTAGTGACAAAACCAAATACAATTCAACAATGTTTGCCCAATCTTCATTCACTTGGAGAATTGCTTTTGCCGTGTTTCTGTCGACAGATATTTACATTAACAGTTATATTGAGCTTGTAAGTTGTTGTTTTTTCAAAATACGTTCTTTGTACTGTACTTTGTTCATTATTTAATTTTTTAGATTATGTATGTTGGTCAGTTATGCGTTAGCAGGAAGTCAAGCGTATGCCACGTTATTTCGTATCAAGTAAATTAAATAACAATGAATATATTTTATTGATAACAAGAGATATTTTGTTTTGTTTTTCGAATATAGATATTTGAAAATGATTCCCGTCTTTTGTTGGACATGGACATTTTGTATTGTATTTCTTCATCAATTTATTCAACCTATTATATCGGTATTAACATTTTTAAAAGGAAGTTTGTTTACAGGAACGGGTACGCTTATGACGTATAAAAAGAGAAATTTTGAATGTAACTGTTTTCTTTTTAAAATTGTTTAGTTATTGTGACGTTAATGGTTGGTTTAAAAATTCAAAATACTGTGACACATAGTTACAATCATATCGGTGATTCATTCTTAATGAGTACAATTGCACTAGGTATTTAAGAGTAAATTAAACTACATATAGGAAACAATTCAAAAATATGTGATAAACTTTTTTTTTTCAGGCGGTCTAATGAATATTATGCCATTGATGTTTACGAAATTGAAACAAACACGCCATGAAGTATATGAATTGTATATGTATTATGTATATAATAAATTTTACAATATTTCTTTTTCTTTTAAGATAATGGGTTTTAATTTGGCATGTTTTCTTGGTTTGACAACATGTGTCATTTTAAATCTTCTCTGGTATGTACAATATTCGTCTTTGATTCGATTTTTCTAATAAATAAAAATATAATTGATTCTTAACTCGAATTTCTAATCTCGTATTATAATCATTAAATCTATATATATATTATACGTAATTAGTAATATTTCTCTCATTAAGTCCTCTCATTTGATAAACGTTTCTTCTTCATACAAAAAATGAATATTTTCTACTAGAAACTACAAAAGATTTTAAAAATTAGATTCATAATTGCTTACATATATATATATAATCAATCTCGTTTTTTTTAATGCAAAATGTTTTATTCATACTTTACAATTTTGATGTTAGAAATCAATTTTTCTTCTAGGTGTTGGTCAGTACTGGCTGTCGTTCCTCAGCGTAGTGTTTGTTTATCGAATGATTTGAATCTAACAATAAATTGGCAATATAATTTGATGAATGAAACACAAGTACAACAGCATTGTGTTGAAAAACCATCATTACAGAAGTATATATTCCTTTATTTTATATATCAAATGTATTTTGAAATTGTTTTTTTTTAAATATTTTTTAAAGAGCTGGAATCAATGGTGAAATATCAACTGTACCACTAAGTAGTGTAAGTATTTATTGTTAATGTTTTATATCTCTCTCTCTCTCTCTCTCTCTCTCTCGATTATCATCCATGATGTCTATAATTTAAGATTATTGAACATGATTATAAATATTATTCATGGGTATCATTTATTGTGCAGTTATTTATTGTTACTAGTATATCTGTATCGTATATGACCATGGGATCAGCATTACATCACACAAGTAAGATTTTAACGTATATTTCTTTGTCTTATTTTAATATCAAATATTTTTTTTTATAGTTAAAGGCGTTGTTGATTCCTATTGGAATCCGTCGATTGAAGCCGAAACAGATTTAAGAAAATATGGAAATTTATTTCAATATGTTACTGTGAGAAAGTAAGAACACACACACCACACACACACATCATCGATATTTTTTTTTTATTATTGGTAGATATTTTTATCTACTATAAAATTACCGTCTGTCAGATAAAGTAGACAATAAGACTCTGTATTCTACTATAATGAGTAAAATTATAAGAATGTTCAGTAGATCTTGCACATATTTTTAGGAACTTCAGAAAATTCTCAAATATTCGGTAAATTAATAGTGGGTAGCAAGCTCTGACAAAGTAAAAAAGAATATTTTAATTGCTTGTTTAATGCTGCTCTCTCTTCTTTCTTTTTTTTGCTATAACTAATCAATTTGACTATCGATTTATACTTGTTTTTTTATTTATGTTTTTTTCAGAATGACTCAAGCATTTGTTTCATTAGTCATTTTTACGATCGTCTTTGGTATTGCTCTCAGTAATCCTAAAGTATGTATTATTAAATTTTATAATATTATTTCTTCAAATATTTATGTTTTTTTATTATTAATTTGTTTTAGAGTTTTAAAACAATTCTGGAACAAGCTGGTTCGCTGTTTACAAACATTGAAATGGGCATATTTTTAAGCATAATGATTTATAAAGTAACATCTCCAAAATTTGGGTATATATTTAAGATTTCAAATTTAGATCCTTCGCCTTTTTTGAGTACATAAAAGAACAGAGTCGAGTTTCACACTCACAAATATCAGATAGAGATCATGATTCTATTAGACGGCTTGTCCACGTAAGACAAAACTTCGCTGATCGATTTTTTTATATTTGTTTTTCATCGGGAAATCGGCAGGAGCCCATTACCAGACGTAGTTTTTCATGCTGATCACGAATTCAACCTTTATTTTGAAAAAAACTGAATTTTTAATTAAACTTTAATTTTAATTTTTTGACTTAGAGATTTTCGTAAAATAATTTTGAAAATATACTGTTAAATAGATAATTCAATTCTCTACAAAATGGCTCGTTTTGTTTTGAGAAATATTTCTCAGTCGAGGCACAAGGGCTGCTTGCAAGTTTGAACTCCTTACTCGATTTAAAAGTCTGAGGCTCCTTTTGGAACTTTGTTTGCAAGTGGAGTATCTTCAGGAAGGTTAGAAGTACTCAAGCTATAAGTATAAAGTTGTTTGAAGAATGTTGAGTGCCCTAAAATAGTGTGACAAAAAAATGTGTAACAGGGTTACGTTCGTTTTTTGCCTTTTTTACGCGAGTAAAAATAGTTAGAAGATCTTTTTTTACCGCTGAAAAGCTCATTCGATGCTCTACAAAATTTGCTCGAGGGGCATTTCATTTGGAGAACGACTTTCGTAGGAAATTAGAACTTTAGCAAGAGCACCCCGAATTTAGGATCTTTTTATGTAACAGCGTTACATGATGTAAAAACCTTTCTCGAAGCTCCAGACTTCAACCCAAAACTTCGTTTTTATAGTATACATAGAGTATGATGAGCTGCGTCGAATGACCTTTGAACGAACTTTCTAGCTCTCAAACTTTCCGAGATAATTGTGACAAAGTGTGTCAAAAACGTAACAGCGTTACGTTTGGACAAGCCGTAGATCTACCAGCTTTATTTTAAATAAAATGTAATACAGACATTCTATTGGTGTTGTTGTGTTTTTTACATAGATCTTTTACAATTCCTTATCAATTACCAAATTGGTTTTTATATTTGCAATATATTATTCCATTCTATTTTACATTTGCTGTTGTCTACGATATTTATCATATATTTCGTCACTATATTTACTAAAAAATCAAAAGAACAGTTATTGTTGTTGTGTATTTCGATGTAATTTTATCTCATTTTTTGTTCTCGTTGTTATTAAACTGGCAATTGTAATTATTTATTTTTCTTATCTATGTCATAAATCAGACGATATTTATCTAAATATTTATTTTTGTTGTTGTCTATTTTATTGTATGTCATTTTTTCGTATAGTAAACAGTGACATTGTTGTTAAATTCGTCTTTTATTTTACAGACGCAAGTAGAGACGATCAAACAAAAGAGTTTAGTTGATAAAAGGTTGTTAAGGATAATTCTTGCCTCATTTCTCATCCTGATTTTCAGAATCATCACGATAAATCATCGACAGATAAAACTTTCATCAGAGCTTATTATCGAAAAATAAAACGAAGATATTTTTTTACTTGGACATTCCAAGTTCATTTTCTGGTATAGTTGTCTAGACAACCAAAATTTTCACTATACATAAACTTATCCATTCGGATTCCACAGCTATTTGACATCTATACGCTCGATTGTTCTTCGATTTATACTTTTGCGATACTCTCTCGTTTTTTGCAGAAAGAAAACAATGATAGTCTCGAGTTTTCTACTGTGTTATTAGGAGCTTCTAGTACCTGCTATGATAGAAACATCCAAAAATGCTAAATCGAAAGATATGGATGTCTCATATTTGTCTTATTAATTTGAGCTCGAACGAATAAAACTCCGATGTGCTTATATACAACGAGATCGCCGTGAGGTTTGAATTAGAGATGTTGCATTACCAAAGTCATGTTTTCTGGAGTTTTCATCGAAACGGTTATATCGCAGCGAGTCAACATTGTTAATAAGCTCGTAGGTGGCTCATCGTGCAGAGAAATGTTTTTTTTACAAGTCGAAGTAGTTGAAAAAAGTTTTTAGTTGCTAAGAGAGAAAGAATGAACAAAAGTGGAGGAATATTGTTATTTCTTAGTTTCAAATAGAAAATTATAAAAGTTATCTCTCAGCGGAAAACGATAGAAAGCTCGGAGACGTCTCGTTTTGAAGAAAATACTTTGGTGTATATTTTTACTGGATTAACTCAATTTTTCGAAAATACTCTAAAATGAGACGAAGCGATGTCCTTAAAGAACTACAATATCAGTAGTCATAGCGACACGTCTACAAAGCCATAAAAATTCAACGTCAATATTAGATTTCTCTACAGAGAAATTAATAAGCAATTTTTTAAAGAGTGGGCGACTAGCACACGAAATTTCTAGAGAGAGCGTATCACCTCCTTTTCTGAATCTACCACTGAAAGACACAGAAGAAATGATTGTTTCATTAAATTTAGGATAAATCTTTCTTGTTTCATCACCTAGGCGTCGATTTTTAAATAAATTCATCGTTTAACCTTTTCGAAAAGAATGCTTCGTATTGTCTGTTTTATTACGGAAAGTAAGAGTACGCGAAAACTATTGAGAAGTTTCATAATGACCAAGAAAACGATTTTCTTAGAATTACTTCATTACCTTCTAACATATGGGAAACTTCGAATAGGCATTCAAAAAGTTTTATTGTTTAACCATCAGCGTTTTCGATAGAAGTTTTGGTGCAGGGTGGAGAGTCTGCTGAGTAACTAAAGTTTTTTCTTGAGTGTGAGAGCATTTTTTGACTACATCAGTCTAAGACTAATGTTTCTTCATTATATTTTATTTCAAAACAAGATTCATCAGCAATACGAAGAAAGCATAGGGGCCAGTTTGTCAGCAAATAAATGAGTTACTCAAAAGCTAGAGAAAATCACTTACTCAGGTGCATAAAAGGCAGTTTCTCAACTTAAATTGCTTAAAAAATTTCAAAAAAGTTAAAATTTTTTGAGTAACTTTATCCAAGCGAGAAATCCACCCCCTAATCGATAACGCTGTTGACCATTATTAGACTTCTCTCACAAGACAACCAGATTGAATAGAAAAGTCAAAACTTCTCAGATTTTTACCTTAAGATCTTTGTAATTCGTTAAAAATCACACATGTTGGATTTGGCTTCGTTTTTACTTTGATGAGAAACAACAGGTTGATTATATTAAAAACACTACCGAAAAAATGTTAAGTAGTTGATCATGTTGAGGCTTTTCAGTAGTTTTCTCGTAGCTTTTCACATTTACTTTCCGTAATAAAATAAACAGTATATATATTCTTTTCGAAAAGGCTAAACGATGAATTTTTTAAAAATTCGACGCAAGGTGATGGCTCGAGAAAGATTTATGCAAAAAAATACTAAAAGGGTCATTTGTTCTTCGACACGTATTATGTAATTTCTTATCTGGAAAAGTACAACAGAAAATCACGTATATATTGTGTATATTGTGCTTTAGACGATTTGGATTGTTTTTTTATCTCATACAAAACTGTAGAACAATGTCAAAGAAACCTCCACCCATTGGATTTGAGAAAGTACTTCAACCATGTCCCACAATTGGCTGGAATTTGGGGAACGATCAGGAAATAGATGATAATCAGAATGCCAATGAACTATTTTATCCAATACGTAAGCTTACTTTTAGTTTAATATTCGTGCATACATACTTCTGAAATCTCATCTGTATCTTGAAATGTTACTACTGATACTATCCCTTTCAAAAAACGGTGCTCATGGATATTTTTCGAATAACTCGAGAACAAAAAGTGGTGGAAAAACGTGGTTTTCATAATACTTGAGAGAAATGTGACTGCATTTTCTGGCATAGGAATGTTTTTTTAAAATCGGACG
>CAJNOQ010008296.1:0-11333 GCA_905250885.1 Didymodactylos carnosus | reverse complement strand
CAGTCCTCACATTTGCTGTACTGTTTTTTAAAAAGGTTATTTGTGTGCATTTGATCTCTTCCACTACTTTCAGAATCATCTTGGAGTAAAAGCCCAACTGGTCAAACTAGCAAGGCAGAGAATTTATAGATTTTGTCAAAAGAATAGATTTTGTGCTTCTAGGCTATTTTAATACAAAACAAGGATGGATCTTGTTTTCGAAAATTTTGAAAAAAAATTAGCAATCAGGCAAACTTTCAGTAACAGTGCATACAACATGTCATTTTCACGATTGACATACATACGAAAAATGATTGCGAATCAACTATCATTAAAACTGAAAAATTCGAGTAATAGTTTCACGATTCTTATGAGAGTGATCATTCGCATTATTCATCGTTTTGCTTTGAGCTTGCACAAGAAAATTAACTATTCTCATATCGAATCACAGGCACTTGATCATTGGTAAGGTAACTTTTGTGGGAAACAATAAGTCTTAAGCATACTGTTTGTAACCTAAAAAAGTGTTACAATTAATCATGTCATACAAAAAGCGAAAGTTTGTAATAACGTTAGTCGTCGAATGATTTAAAGACCATTAATACAGAACAAGAATTTAAAAGAGAACAATTATCCACTTTTTGGAGAACGATTCGCATTTTTTTAGAGAACGGATATTTTTTATAGCTGAAACGAGAACGGATGAACGAAAAGGGAACGGGTTAACATTGTCTGGAGAATGGTTTTTGAATTTGTATGTATGATTCATATGTGATATAGTTTCCTGATCTTTGGCAATGTTCGTCGTCGGTCATCATGAATTTTCAAATTATCGAATCAGTAAAATGTACATGTTATTCAAAAAAGTCGAAAAATAAGAAGTAAATTTTGAAACAAAAACCAAATAATGTGTTTCGATGTATAAAATAACGTGTCAAAGCTAAGTTCGTGTGTTCAAATCTCTATTCGTACAAAATTGATTTTGTGTTTTTCGATAGTTTTAGTTTAGAATACTATAATGGAATATTTTTCCGCTTGTATTCTGACAGAATAAAGCTTATGTCAAATAACGTGTCTTATTTCAACAATGCTAAGCGTGCCTTCTTTGGTTCTCGTTGGTATCTCGTTTTCTACCAAAGTTTTCTAATTCTGAAGGATTTTGAATATGATAATATCCAAAATGCATCATTATTCCCAATGCAAGATGATGCAATTCATCACGAATATGTTGTACAGTCATATCATGTACAGTCTAGGTCTAACTCCTCTCTACTGTGGTTATCATAGTTTATACCACATGCTTTATTTTTAATTCGTCAGAAAAATTCAAAACCGTTCTCCAAACAATGTAACCGTTCTCTTTTCGTTCATCCGTTCTCGTTTCAGCTATAAACAATATCCGTTCTCTAAAAATGCGAATCGTTCTCTTTTAAATATTTTCCCTTAAAACATACCAAGAACGATTTTACGATGATGCATAGGGGCTCTGAGGTTATAACTGGGCTCCGCTAGGTGAACTTACGATCATAATCACTGCTATTCTTTATTTAATTAAAATCATAACTACAGAGTGGGGTAAAACACATCAAAAAACGCTAGTGTTCTGAGTATATAACTTACACTCCTCCTTCCTTCGGAAACTATTCGAAGGAGTTCCACAAAATTCTGCTAAGATCGTATAAATGGGTTGACAGTGTTTGATACTGAACGATTCAGTCTAACGAAGAAGTAATCAATATTGGCACTGATGTTGGTTTAATAATTGATGTTTGTTTCTTATCATCAGTCACCGTTTTACTTTCTGTCCGTTTACTGCTACCTTCACCTGCTCCGATTAAAATCAGACAACTTTGATTTTCACCTGGCCTAAAGCCATTGTCATTATTCGAGATATTATTATCGTCACATATTGTCGAATATTGCTGTGTTTTTGATACTGTATTCAGTTGATTGCTGGTTAAGAACATGGTAATCGATCGTGAATGTCGTTGAGTGGAAGATCTATTCGCATGTACACGCATTAATAAAACACACCAAACGACAAGAGCCAGCAGAACAACAATGGCAAAGAACATGTAAAAAGCAGATGCTAGAAGAACGTGAGTAAAGGTATAATTATTTGTGGAGAAGAATCCTCCTACATCGCCGTTGTTTCCATCAACATTCTGTTCTCGTGAAGTTCTATTTGAACTATGATGATATGGCATTGAAAAAGCCGTCAACATTTGAATATTCATTTAGAAATCAAAACTGCTTATGCGAGGTTGAATGAAATATAACCTTGTTGTGTGTCATAGAAACATCAAACCTTAGTTATGTTATATATATATCAATGATGTGCTTAACAAAATTAGTAATTCGTTTAACACTGAACCTCGCATTTGAATAAATAAGAAGATACAAAGGAAAATATTCAGAGAAGTTTATTGCCATATCGAGGCAAAAATTATTTGTCTTGAAGCTGAACAGTAAAGAGTCACCTTTCCGTATAGTATCATTCATTCACTAAAAAAATATCCATGCAAGTTTGTTTAAGTATCATGACATGGGAAAAATTTTTCACGGTGAAATCTGAGTTTTGCTTTGTATAACAATTCTTCTATCTATTCTGAAGTTTTTTCAACTAATTTTCCCTTATATATTAGCTGTCACTGAATTGTTGCCTCATCTAGAATTTGTTCTTCTTATTGACTTCCGCATTCAACCAATAGAATATCTTTGGTGACTCTTCATCAATTGACGGTTTTCATGCCAGCACCAGATTGTGATATGGTCGTGGCAGAAAGAAATGTGCTTATCTGGTACAAACTTTTCAACGTTCTCAATCAGAGTTTTAAGCAAAGTGTGTGTTGGTGTGTTTATTAGCAGAACAAAAACTCGGTATCAAAGCTGACCAAAGTTTTAAGCAACGTGTACCGTACATAAACAATGTATCTTCATATTTAGCTTTTTTTTTGTTGCGTTTCAAGAGTTAGTGATTCAATAAGCAATTATGGTCGCTGAAAAGATGATTTCAGTTCAGAAGTAGAATGTTGTAGGATTTTCAGAGGTTTTAAGTGTCGATTTTCAACCTCAGAACATCTCAACATTTCTTAATCTGAGGTTTCGTGGGCGTTTTTCTGACGTAGTAGTGAGTCGTCATCGAGTCATTATTTTAACTGTCATTAATCATTCGATTAAGAATCCCCTCTTTATAATGAAAATCGAATGTACAGTGAATTTTCAGTGCGTACCACGTACACTTTGTCTCTGCTGTTAACATTCATCATTAACCAGAAAAGTTTATTTTTGATCTGTGGTATTGTCACTGTGATATATCAATTCTACGATATCCACTTACGTTCATGCCTATTGATTAGTATGTAAAGAGTTAAAAACATTGCATCTTTTCTGACTCTTCAGTACACAAATTCATTTGGATGAAACTCTGGATTTAAACAAGATTAATTGGAATTTCAAGTTCTGTTTTTTCTGATCGTTTGTAGTGACTGAGATATTTACTAATCATGTTCTGGTGGACTACAGTTGATATTTGAATTTGCATAGGAATACAAAGAAACAGACAGCTCTCAAAGTCATATGTCGTTCTATATGAATTGTTAATGTAACAACACGCTCTTCCATTGCTGTTGTACGTCCAATTCTTGGTAGCGAATACTTTAGACCTCTTATAGAAAAACAAGTATGTGTTTCTCAAATGGAATAAACTTTCTCTCTCCCTCTTTCTTTTAGAAACTTTTCTGTTGGAATACTTCTGCGTCCATTACTCTTTTTTCAGATGGAAAATATAGCTCTTTCTGACTCTGCAGATGATTTGTCATCGAATATAAGATCAGTACCACATGTCCATGATGAGCAACAAGTAACAAGTGAATTGCATGATGCTGCTACAACAGATGTAAAAAGTGGTAAGAAATAAATACTTACAATGCTGTGTCACATATACATTAATTTGTTCTTTGATTTAGTTTTGCCACAAGTCAAATCATTGTCTTTATCTGATACAAGTGGTACTTCTATACAACCATCAAATATCTTTAAAAGCGAAAACAAAACAAATCCTCTGTTGTTTCAGCCGTCATCAATGAGTGGCTTGCCCAATCCATTATTGTTCCAATCCACAAGTTCACGATTACCATTATCAACAGTTACATTAACATCGAATGCAGGAATCGCGAGTGGACCAATTGGCGGACTGAACTTGTTTCAACCACCGACAACGGAAATACCAACAAGGCCATTGTCCACTGGTAATTCAGCATTTACACCTTTACAGCCATCTTCATCTGTTCAATCTAAATTTAATATTGGTGATCAAAGCACTCTTCGCGCTCCAACTATGCCATCCACACTTCCGTTTATTAGACCCATACACCAATCTGCAAATACTAACATGTTCCCACCAATCTCAGCGCAGAATACTTCGTCACTGAGTCATTTAGAAACAACATCTTCAGTGCAGCCAACTTTTAAGTCTGCAATGCCATTTTCTAACAATGTAACAGCACTTCCGACAGCTATGTCGTCTCCATCCGTTGGTACGACATTACCTCCACCAAGTACGATGTCTACTGTTCCACTGATGAATCAACCTCCAGCGCCTGAAAACAACACTAATATTATGACATCTATCAACACAACTGAAAGTGTTTTTTCGATGCCATCTCCATCCGTGCCTACTTTCTCATCAATACCGACGGTTGGTAACTTAACAACACAAATGCAGTCTCATGCTCCTCCTCCACCACCGCATTCAACCACCACAATCGGTAAACACGATTCCTCACATAAGAATGAGAGACTGAATTTTACCTCCGTTTCTCTCTTTAGGAGCATCTGTAAATCCGTTTTCTGCTCGTGCATCATTAACGGAAAGAATATATCCAAGCATGACGGCACATACTCAAAATCAACAACAGCCATGGTCCAATCTTGCACCATATCAATCACCACTACAGCAACATTTTGTGCCTTCTCAGGTTATTAATACCAGTCCAAATTCAGGGTAGGTTATATGAATGTATTCTGCATCGTTATACGTTGATAGTTGATTTTATCCACATAGAGAATTCATAAAAACATAATTTTGAAGTGACAGACAAGCAAGTATAATGAAATTAAATAACTTTTATTGGTAATGCAAGGACACATTGTATCTAGTTATTAGTATAAATCTGCTAGTTATTTTGCTAGATCCTTCCACTATTTACTGTATTGAATCAGCAAAAGATCTAAATAAAAAGCATTGAGAAATTGTGTTTTTTTTTTTAGAGTAATGAATGCTCCAGAGGCAAATATTTACACGCCGACGTATGTACCTCCAGGTAAGGGTTTTTATATAGTAGAAGAAAAGGCGAATAATTTTATAAACATTATTTTATCAAAGACATCGAATATAATCCAACAGCTCCATGGCAATATTCGATGAGTGTCGGATCAGACTTTAGACAACAACAACCACAGCAGGAGCAACAACAACAGATGGGTATGCCAGGTATTTGGAATTGGATTTCGAACAATAAACTCATATCAAGTGTAGTTGAAAAAGCGAAAGTACGTACTACATCATATATGCTTTTGTGAACGTGTCTGTCGTAGCTGTTCAACTTTTATATAACGTAATTCTGTTCTATGCGTCCTACTATTTGTTTTTAATCGTCGTCTTGATCGAATTCTTTTTATCATATAATTTCGTGATATTTCATCTCGAATCATCAACGCTTTTTGCGTTTTTTGTAAACCCATAACAGCTGCCGGACCCAAATAACATTTGTCTGTTGCCGTTATAAAACGATGTCTTGTTACCCATTTATTGCAAAGACCTTCAGTTTCGTACTGCATATAGACGCGAAATACAGGACATGAACGATAAACTGTACTGTCTATAGCAATTGTGATGTCTTCTTCCTTGGCTCTATCAGATAAACTGACGGTCATGCACGATAATACTTGACTAGCACGTCGAATGATCACATGACAAATGTATTCCATTAAAATTAAATTCAGTTTTGATACATGACTAATACCTGATATTAGACAAAGGAATATTCTTTTACAAAAATTTATTCAACTCATTTTTTAGTTCTACCTATCTGTTTCAATAATGGTTTTAAGTGTTTCGAGGAATCCATTAGCAAATAACGAATAAATTCTACACTAATGCAACCAATGCTGTTTAATTTTGAAACAGACCAAATATGAAATTTCAATAAATATCCTCTAATACATGATTCTAATATAATTAAACGTATCATTTCTAATAAACACGAATCAACTGTCAATACTTCAATGTAGTTAACGTTAAATTGTCTCATAATGTATATGTCGTAACTTGTTAATATACTTTGATAAAGAGCATCACTAGTTTGCAAAGTACCAGGTCTTAGTTCATCAAAATCAATCGATATAACAGTTCTATATAATGCTCGAGATTGTGTTTGTGTTAAAATTTTTTTAATTTTTAATATTTCAACATCTTCAGCAAATGAAACGGAAAAAAATCGTTCAAAAACTAATGATATTAATGTATTGGGATTTTCAACAGCAACAGAAATGAGTGCCGCTACACTTTCATTGATACATGCTGTGATATTTATTTGATAATTTTGAACGTATTTTTCAATGGATGTTCGCAAACATTGTACAATATCTCGACCAATAATGTCGGGGCAATTAAATCGACCAGACCATGATCGCAATTCAGCATGATCGAGTTCTAAAAACAAAAACTTTTAAAAGACTTTATATCATACATGATATATCAGGTATGATTTACTTTTTTACCTAATTGTGTTATGGGAAAATGAAATAACAGACCCATTTGTAAACTCATCGGAATTTGTTCGTTCGTCGGTATTTGTAACAAAAAGTCATTTAGACCCGATGCTAAATGATCAAATAATATTTCTCCATCACTTTCTCGTATATGTTTGGGTAAGTTTGAACCGCGACTTAGTACAATGTCGTATGACGGTGTTTGTTTTCCTAATAATGACACAATACTATAACGTACATCTTCATCTATACGTCCTATTTCTAAAACAATAAATAGACCACGTTCCGTTCTTGCTGGTAATGCGTTAACGTGTGTTAATTGAATTCTTAAATCAACCTGTGATGGTAGTAATGAATAATGGTGTAGTGGTTGTGGTTGTTTTAGATTCACGGTAGTATTGCTGTCTGTATGATGTGTTTGTTGTAATATTTCATAGTTGAATGCGTGTATTAATGAATTTGACAATGAACGTTTTAACATATCAATTAACGTACGGTTCCATACAAAGCCGTGACGTACTAAAAATTGATGAATAGATCGTAATGATTGTTGACTATGACGATAAATAGGAAAACAAAAAAGTGTTTTTTGCTCTAAACGTTCACGAAATTTGTCGTAGAGTATGTCGGTTTTTTGGCGAACTTTTGGTTTAACACGAGGCATTTTTTTTCTTTCTAAAGTTACTTGTGTGAGATTTTTTATTAGTTACTTCTTATTATAATGACTCAGTATCTCATATACCACGTGATCATTTTACAGCTGAACTTGTTTTTTAGCTTCCGATAGTCTTTCTTGAAAAATCTCATCGCTAGAAAGTTCAATAACCGAAGTAATCTCGATATTAAAAGAAAAATTTTCGTAAGCTAGCAACTTACGAAGAAACTCACTGAAGTTTTTGGTAATTATTCGTTCCTCTAGTATCATCCTTTTTTCGCGTTTTAGACTGGTATTGAGACAGTGATAACAACCGTAGATCCACAAATGAAGCAGTATATTCGTACGTGAGTCTTTATTTGGTACTTGACTCAAACTGAATCCGTGTTTTGTCTTGTTGCTATGTTAGAACCTGGTGCTGATATACATCTGATTGTAACTTCGGTAAAAGAAGTTAAATTGACACCCGTTCGAGATGCGTTTACTCATGTTTTTGGTCGAGCCACTGTACAAGGAATTGTAAGTAGTAAGATCTATTTTATTTTTTATATAGTTTTAGTCGTGTTTCTTTAGGGCGTTCAGTCTAGTGTTGCACCTCAACCCGTTGGATTTGAGGCGGGTTTTAAGGGAGCAGGACAAAGAATCGAAACTCTTCGTCGACAAAATGCTGTTCGTCAAGAACAAGCTGTTGTATCAATTGAAAACTTTATAGCTGAACTTGTACCAGATATGTGAGTAAGATAATTTAGTTCTCATTTCTTATTAATGAAGAATAAAGATTATAGGTGGTTTGATATTGCTTACATAATACTTCAAGATCCCTTGAATAAAATTGAGCTACATTTATTCACTCAAGCAGTAAGTAATTTATTTTAATAATGCTTTTACTGTATCACGGCAATTAGATGTGTCTGTTAAGGTTCCAATTCCAATTGAGTATGTTTATCAAGCCCGTGAACGAACACCCACAGATTATCCATTAAAATCGAGTGGTTTTTTGGTGACAATTGGTGAAATATTACATGCACAATTACCATTTATCAATCCAGAAGACTGGCATGAAAGGGTTTGCGGCACATCGAGAAGAGAAATTATTTATAATACTGTTAAATCATTAGCCTACATGTATCGACAAAGACTAAGTCGCCAGTAAAAACTATTAATTTCTTTTTTTTAAAAATATACATGTTTTTACAGTTTGCACGCTATAAATCTAAGTTAAGTTATTTCTCTCATTATCATTATTTTTTTTTTATGTTACTTTGTTCATGTTTTCTGGCTGTATAAAAAAGGAAAAAGTTCCAACACACGTGGAAAAAGGTTAATTTTATCTACTACAGTCTTGTTTTTGGGTCTAGAAAAGATGCACACGACCAAACTTCCGTTGAAATTCTGCTCATAATTCTCAATTTTTTCCATCAGAATTCAACTTTTATGCAATAAAAATACCATATTTGGAATCAGGATAAAAAAAAAGTCGACCAATGTGTATTTCGACTCTAGCCGACTACTTTAGTTTTTGTCGAACTTTCACGTTGAAAAATTACCGAGATTTTCATCAAAAATGAAAATCAAGTAAAAATTTCGAAATACACATTGGTCGACTGGCTTTCTGAATTTTGGCTTTGCAGAAACAATCTAATGTCAAGGTGCGCTAGGACACTTTTTTCTCTATTTTATATATATATCAAATTGTAGCTGGACAAATTTGAAAAAAAATGTTGTATATTTATTATAGTGGCCGAATGAGAAATGTTTACATAGAATATCTGAGACTTTTTGCACGTAGGAGATCATTTTCCATACTTAGCCGTAGAACTGCTATTCCTGTATATGTGCTATACAGAAATATAGCGAAGAAAAAGTGCTTTCGGATGATATATAATAGTCGTGAGGAATTATGAAAGTGACAGAGAAAGGTCCGAAACTACGATCTATAATATATATCAGATGTAATAGAAACTTAATCAAATTTGACCAACTTTTTTCTGAGAGTGGTTCTAAGGCCTAGTAAGTATCTAGAAATATTCCCCTCTTCATGCTACATCTAGCCTTTGATTAATCGATGAAATTTAGCATGGACCGATTTCATCAGATAATCGCTCCCGTCCTTTATCACTATTATCAAAATATTTCACAATATTTTCCACTAAAATGTTTCACAATATTTTCGACTAAATATAACAACAAAATCGAACAAAATGTTGGGTAATAACTGTGCTGTGTATCAAATTTTTGAACTTCATAATATGTTTTTCTTAAAAGAGTTTCTTGTTTCGTGCGTAACCTGCCCGTGCGCATCTTTCTGTGAGCTACAGATTGCCCTCAGTGCTTCTGTTATCAAACTGCAGTTTGTGTTTCGCTTGCTTTTTCACCGAGATTCAATTTTTTTCCTTTGCAGATTCACGAAGTTACCACTTTTTGAAGTTGTCGATATTCCACCAAAATAATACCGTAGTACGAAATCTCGATAGAATTTTAAAAGAAACGACGACATGGGAAGGAAAGTTTTAGTTCGGTTTAGTTATAGAAAAATATGAGCCGCTCCAGAGGTGTGCAAAGGACAGGACAATCCTGCCCACAGGACAAGAAAAAGTTTTAGCTCTGCCCTGCTGATCTGCAGGACAGGACGCAGAACAGAGCAGGAAAAAAACTTTTGTCCTGCTTTTTCTTGTGCTAAAAATAAGGCAGTTGTAGCACGCATTTAAAAGAGGAACGTTAGATAGCGCTGATGGAGTCTAATGCTAGTTTCCTATTGCTCAAACGTTAACCCTGGTAGAAATAATTCGAGAGAGAGAGAGAGAGTTTGGTAAATAAAGAAACAACAAGTTGTTTCTTATGAGGGTCTTTTTTATTTCTAACGTTAGCATAAATACAGACATAAATACAGACACCAGCAATGGCTTTTGTACATAGTTTCGTTTCTTTGTTGAGAAACCGAAGTTTGGCTTCCTACTTATGTTTTCTTGCTTGTTTCTCTCTCTACCTTTGTGTTGTTGTTATCAAAAAACAGAGTTTGTTTCTTTAGTAATGAAAAGAATAAAATTAAGTCGTTGTGATTTGAACTGAAGAAAGGTGTGTGTTTTTTTAACTTTTCGAGAAAAAAGATAAAACATCAGATAAACATCAGGTTCGTCCTGTAGGGTAACACGCCCTGCACCTCTGCAGGTCGGAACACCCCTGTCTATGATTCTAAGTTGGGCCAGTTTCTGCTAAAATTTGAGCGAACAATGATACAGTAGCGATGAATTATAACGGCAGGCTCTATTAGAAACAACCATGCAACAAACTAACATTTAGTGAAGTAGCGCTTGGTTGTAGAATATCTGAATCGGTTAGCTGTTAGTTTATTAGACGATGGTATCTGATGATGTTCTACCGTTATAACGTATTACTACAGTACCGTGTTCGCTCAAATTATAGCAGAAACTGGCTCCTCTGAGACACAGAATATAGGAATAGGTTCAGAAAAGTACCTAGAGTACAACAATCATTCCCTATGCAAAATTTTGTTGCTGAGTCTGCTGTCCGTGTTTGTTTTGGCCAAATTGTCTGTAAACTACTATCCATTTCAATGAACAATGGAGTCGGTTGTAAGTTGAATAACTCCGGATAGGAAGCAGCTAGAGACCTGCGGTTTTCAACATTCGAAAGAGAATAATATTCTTTATTAAGAAATATCTAAAGCCGGATGGTCAACAATTGACCAATCAGGTGAGTTTTCACTTGACATATTGGGCACTGCCTGGAGAAACGATTTCCCGTTGGATTTGAAATTCTAATACAACCATTCGATAGAGAAAACTGTTCTCTATTGACGTACACAAGGCCCAGCTCTTTAGCTTGTGCTGTTCAGGAAATATAAGTAGTTTCTTGAGAGCTCCGATGCCAGTCAGCTTTCCTTTGATCAAAAAAGCTCGAAATA
>CAJNOQ010008295.1:0-11334 GCA_905250885.1 Didymodactylos carnosus | reverse complement strand
AGCGTCTCTATTTCGTCTTTCGCTAACAAGCAAAAAATGTCCCCCGCGGGGTTCGCCTCGTGCAGTTATTGCCTCGTCATCGCCCCGTGCCTCGTCAAGCTTTCAAAACTTCTTCCCCGCGAGGATCGCCCCGCGAAGAATCGCGGGGCCTCGCGAAGAATCCTCGTCCATCGCCCATCTCTGATGCCCACTGTGTTCCAGGACTACCCATGTCCTTTTGTAGAAATCGGCGCCCTCATAAAAATCCGAAAGATAAGAATTTTGGTTTGAGAATCTGCCCTTAGATAGATTTCATAATGCTTCACACGTCGTCAAATTTTCACTTAAAGCAGATGTTTTTTTATCGAGATCGAGAGGAAACAACCGTTGTTGCTGAAATTTCCAGGAAGCTCTAGATATGAGTAAAGCTATGTTTGAGCGAACTTTCAGATTGAAATTTCTAGTTTTTGTTTTTCTATAAGCCTGAAGATCCCATCCATGAAACATTTCCTTTACATTGGCGTAATCTGTCACTAGATCGGTTAAAAAAATAATGAAATACATCCATCAGATAGCTTGATGCTATGTCTAAGGATGCTGCAGAGAAAGAACGAGACTATACGTTCCATTTCTGAATAAATGAAAATCTAAAAAAGAAAAATTACTTCAAAATCATTATCAGCTGTAAAAAATCAACTGATTCGTCTGGCAACCACTTGAAGGTTTTATTTTGATGTCAGTATGACCACCAAGATCATCTCAGCCCAGAAAAATATCCACTTCTGTTTCAAAAGTCTTCTTACGACTTGTACTGCATTTATTCAAATGTCCCTTAGAAGGGACATTCGGCTCTTAAGGGTTAACTTCCACACTATATTTATCTTACTCAGTTTTGGACGCTCTTTCGAATGGCTTAATCAGACTTTTTTTTTCAAATACTCATTCCTGAGATTCAACAGCCACACTGACGAGGGAACGCCCCAGGTGCCCAACTTCGATTTTCTTCATCCATAGCTTGTTTTATAGAGCAAATCGAGCTGGTAAAAAGCCTAAAAGGATTTTTGCCCATGGCTCTTGAAGTCTCGGTTTCCTGCAAACCCAGTTTTTGAGAAATTCTAAAATATAATCAAAACCTTTCATAATGAGGCATAATTATAGCCCGCACATTTCTGATTAAAATGAGACGTCTCCCAGCTCTACACGACCTTTCTTTAAAACAAAGTTACAGAATTTACAAGAAAAGTCCTAAATGTTCATTGTCAGCTCAAAGCTGTAGAAATAAGAAGAAATTAATTTAGGACTTTTCTTGTAAATTCTGTAACTTTGTAAAGAAAGATCATGTAGAGCTGGGAGACGTCTCATTTTAATCAGAAATGTGCGGGCTATAATTATGCCTCAGTATGAAAGGTTTTGATTATATTTTAGAATTTCTCAAAAACTGGGTTTGCAGGAAACCGAGACTTCAAGAGCCATGGGCAAAAATCCTTTTAGGCTTTTTACCAGCTCGATTTGCTCTATAAAACGAGGTATGAATGAAGGAAATCGGAGTTGGGCACCTGGAGCGGTTCCCACGTGAGAAGTATGGCAGTTTTGGCTTAAAGTCACCCTAAGGAAAAAGCTTTTCAAAATCATTTTTTTACCGAAATGTAGCTCGCGCTCTGCACTATCGACTGATGTAGTTTTCATATTTAATCCGTACTTATACAACGTAAAAAAATTTATCAACTGTACGGAAAATTTTCATCGACCTGAAAAGGTTCACTTTTCAGTCTAATGGGCCTACAAAGAACAACAACAAAAACTTTTTTATCTATAAATATACTAGAGAGAGCGGACGAGATGTTGGTGCAAACCGCTTGTCAAAAGCTTTTTTTGTTACAGAGTTATGACCAAAAGAAAAAGAAAATTGAAATGGACGGAAAATTTTTGCCGCCACTGTATATGTGATCGTACAACATTTTTTCGTTTTTTGAGTAAGTACAGTAGATTTTTTCTTCAGCTTCGTACATTCAAGCCTTCGTCAAGATACAGAAATAGAAATAAAACTTCAAAGTATAGTTTGTTCCATGTTCTCTCTTGAACAATCAGGATACATTGCAAAGAAATTAATGGTTAAATTTTACCAAAAACTTTAAAAACAGGCATTAATTTTAGTTTAAAAGTAGTATATTTCTCATGAAGGAAATATCACGATTTACGATATGTTAGATTACGATAAGAGACATCATTAAAAGTAGAGCATCCCAAGAAAGTATCGTAGAATAAGACAGTTTTAGAAAACCTACATTTAAATGGTCTTTGGAAAAAAACGTTTCCAATAAGCGTCATAAAACGTTTCTCACATAAAATAATTAAAAAATTGATAGATCATTTCTTTGCTCAGTTATATCTTATAGACCTATATACCGTATGTTATATTTACTTTTTAACACAAAAAATAATTACGCGACGTCATAGGCAGAAACAAAATATTTTCAAACACGATTGTATTATGTTCCGCTTCATTTTAATTATCCATACATACTAATATTTAGATATGTGGAGAACAACGATGTTGCTTCATGGATTGTCCATATAACTTCGTAATGACAGATTGATAGGTTTGAGATCCGAAGCACTATTAGATTTTTTTCGTTTGAGACGGTGTTCAAACGACGAAATAATAGCAACGTGTTCAATCGATGGTGTTCAATATCTGAGTTCTGAAGGATTTTTCGACTTTTTTTAGGTTCTTCAACTATTTTCAATTTTTCATCCTCAAAAATTTTTTTAAAAATTAAAACATATAATTTCTTAATCAGCGCGACATGCTCTATCCAATGATATATAATTAGTTCAAAAATAAAAATTTGCTGTAATTTTGTATTGAGCGCACCTTCATCGTCAAAATTTTTATAAAAATGACTGCACTAGGCTTTTTAAATTTCAAGGATACTTCTGTCTTACAGTCATATTTGATAGTAAAAAGATTTTTGTAAGATATATTCTGTATGTGAGTACGTGTAATATCTTTTAGATATCTTAAACTTCATGAGTTTTGTACTTCTTTTTCTCCGTAAAGTGATATAATTTAGATGTGCAGAAGAGAAACAGCTGTAGCTTAAATATCTAATTGAAGTACCATATGTATAGAAGAGAATTTTAGTTTTTTTTTTAGTCTTTTTTGTATCTTATCAGTTTCAGAGAACGATGAGACAATCTATAGAAGTTCAATATCTTTTGAAATGCAACAGATGTCAAGAGAATGATCTATTTTTCTTTAAAATCTGATACATATTCATTAGAGAGTTATGATAGATTATTAAGAGTTAATAATAAAGTAAAACCAATAGCGTACAGAACATAGAAAAAAAACAGATATTTGACAAAAACTACAACTACTAGATGTCCCCAATCACTTCGGATTTATTCTCTTTTATTAGAAAGTTTAGTTATATCGCCTTTAAGCCTGCCAGAGAGCAACGTGTACATGTGTGATACTCATTTATAGCAAAAAAATTTTAGCAGAACGAAAAATACTATTTGTCCTTCTTGTTCTTCTCCCGATGTAAAGAAGACTTTCGTCCCACTAGTATTTTTGTTTCTCTCATATGTATTAAATTTTGCCTTGATCTCCTATTGTTCATTCATTCACGTCCGTCAATCAATCGTTCAAATAATCAGAAAAAAAATGAACATTTGTTCTTCATTTTCAAGGCCTCGATGATTATCGTCCATCTATAACTTCTCTTTCTTTTTCTTTCGTCTCTCATCAATACTGTACAAACTGAAAAAAACAATTGTTGTATATGTGTGAGACGAGCATATGCATATGAAAGTAAACCATCATTTCTGTTTCTCTCTATCAGAAGACAACATGATGATCAATTCAATTGAACATTCTAAAATATCGTGAGTATTGAAAATTGATCATCAAAATATTCTAAGAATATGTTCCTATAATGTGATATAACCATCAAATTTTATGCATCTCAATATGAATGTAACAGTTTTGAAATATGATAATGAACTTCTGTGTATATACGGATTGTGTGAGAGGATTTTTTTTTCTTGAAGAAAACAGAGAGAGAGAATGTGAATATATGTATGTTTCGCTCTAAATGATGTGAATAAAAAGAAATGAAAAAGAAGGATGTAGATGTATTGTGGCATTGTGTATACATGAAGTCTTTTTATATTCACATCTATCAAAGTTTAGCACATTGTATGACACAAGTTAGATATTCATATTGACAGACAGTAAAAATGCATTCAGCATTACGGTAAGAGAAATAAATGAGTAAAATTAGAAACTGTTGAAAAATTTTGTAGAATTTGTAACTAATATCTGTTATGAACCTTGAAAATGTCTTCGCTGTTTTTGACAATGTACATTTTTATTATTCTATTCAGACCCAAACCACAATTAAAACAGACACATTCATCCATTATACCATCAACATTGCCTAGCCAAAAAACTTATCAAAATGGACATTCTTCAAAACAATCGCATACAAATGGTAACGGATATCATCATCAGTCTACTCAACAATCTCTTTCATCCAACTCGTCAACATTAGAACGGGCTCAAAATGGATCATCTACTTCACCATTACAAACAATATTTCAATGGTCATTAGGTTTAATTAATTCGAAAGGAAAATATTTGACATCTGAAAATTTTGGTTGTAAAATTAATGCTACTGGAAATAGTTTGCGTAAAAAACAAAAATGGACAATACACTATAATATTCAAGATGATTCTGTCTATTTAATGAGTCCATTAAATTATTATTTATCAACGGATAAATATGGTCGTTTAACGTGTGATAAATCAACACCTGATGTCGATTGTCAGTATCAATTAGAATTTTCGAATCATCCATTAACAAATGGCCGTTGGGCATTTAAAAGTGTTGTCTACGGAATGTTTCTGGGTGGTGATGATGATCATCTGCATTGTTTTAGTAAAACACCAGAATGGTGGTGTCCACATCTTGCCTTACATCCACATGTAAGTTGAACGATTTTTTTTGAAAATCTTAAATGTAACATTGTTATTTCTTTTTCAAACGTACAGATTAATCTAAAACACATTTTACGAAAGAAATATGCACGATTAGATGAAAATGAAATTCATATTGATGAAATTGTTCCTTGGGGATCGAATGCATTAATAACAGTTGAATATTGTGATGGTAGATATGCTATTCGAACATGTGATGGACTTTATTTTCATAAAGATGGAAAATTAATGCAACAATGTACAGATGAATCATTATTCACTATTGAACTTAACAAAGGATATTTGGGATTTAAAGTACGTTAATATTTCTTTCAGAGACCATAGAAGCAGGACTAAAAGTCGATCGACTGATCAGCAGTGACTAACTAAGTCTGTTTTAAAGTATCTACTTCATTGAGAAAGTGAAAAGTTTTAACAAGAATTGTGGAATAATAATTATCTTTCTCATAGCGAAAACTCTTGTTAAAGACATTTCACTCCTGATGATGTTATTAGTAAAATAATGAAACGTTTCTAGTAATAGCTTTTGCTATGAACAAGTTAATTATTCTTGCACAATTTTTGCTTCTACTACATTTTGGTATCCTTTAGCTGATAAAGAGACTTCAGAAGAATGTATTTTCAAAATGTTAGTAAAATAGAGCACTTTTTGATACTGCCTTCGTTTGAAATGAAAACAATTTTTACCGTGGAAAAGTAGAAGTTTTTTCAAGATTTTGTTCACTGAGGCGGCTGAGAATCTCTCTTAAATATTCCACCTCTGACATCAGAGTACGTAGTGCATTGTAATCGACTTGACGATTGTTGTTTTTTTCTTTAAGGATAGCGAACAGCGGTATTTAACAGCTGTTGGTCCACAAGGTATAATGACAACGAGAAATAAAGTGGGTGGAAAAGATGAGTTATTTCTATTAGAAGAAAGTAAATTACAAGTCTGTTTTACAGCACATAATGGAAAATTAGTTTCAATAAAACAAAGTATTCTAATCGTTGTTCATACTCTTACTTTTGATGATAAGAATGTATTTTTATTTGATTAAATATTAGGTGTTGATGTATCAGCAAATCAAACAGAAGCAGGTGATAGTGGAATATTTCAACTTGAATATGATGATGAAACTGCTGCCTATCATATTCGAGCATGTAATAATAAATATTGGAAACTTGAGGGAAATGGAATACAAGCCACGGGTGAAAAACAGTATGTATTTATCTCCATTAAAATTAGATTTCATATTCTTTTTTCTTTCTATTTTTAGGATGAGTGAAACGTCATTTCAAATTCAATCTCTAAATGATGGTCGTATTGCATTTCAAGCACCAAATGGAAAATATATTCTACCACATGCCACTGGACATATGCGTGCTGTTAGCGATACTCCATCAACAACTGAAACATTTTTATTAAAATTTATTAATCGTCCCATAATCGTTTTGAAATGTGATTATGGTTTAGTAGGATACCGTAATAAAACATGTTATAAGTTAGAATGTAATAAATCAACGTTTCATGTGTTTTCAATGGAAGATGCTCATGATGGCAGCTATCATTTAAAAGGTTAATAATTCTATTTTACAATAATGTAATTAGAAAAAGAGAGATTTATGTATTCTAGGTTCACATGGACTCTATTGGGAATTGTCAAATGATTTGAGTATAAGTGTTAGCGGACGAGAACCATCAAAATTTTCTATTGAACTTTGTCGACAAAATCGAATAATTATTAAAGCACCAAATGGACAGTATTTAAAAGGTGAACAAAATGGTGCAATTACAACATGTTCAACGGTGAATCAAGCAACACTATGGGAATTTTAAATATATCTATACATTCTTTTTTAAAAAAATTGTGTAAACATGTTTATGCTTTCTACGCAACTCCAAATGACAACGTGTACATGTATATCTATTTTCTTTGATGTCTTATTCTATTCTAATATTTAAATAATTGTACAGTAATTAGTGTATGGTATTAATACGATTGTCAACAGTGCTTCGATTTCATATTCTATTCTCTATCTCTATTTACTATAGAATCATCTTTATAGACGTACGCCTTCATCCATCATTTATATACGATGTGCCATTCTTGACATTTTTATTGCATATATTTCAATCAAGAGAGATGAGAATGATTTAATATTTAATCTTATTCAATATTAATAAAACTACTGGCTTTGCTTATAAGAACTATTTCGTGCTGTTTTTTGTTTTTATCTGAGTACAATAAACAACACATACATCAGTCTCATGTGGGCAGTTAGCCTAATATATATTTGTTTTTTGATTATACAGTTAGCAGAGATGAGCAAGTTGGGTATTCTTTCAGTCCCAGTCTACTAATGCATCTAAAATGTTTCAGTCCCAGTCCGCTATGAGCTAAACACTACCAGTGACAGTCCGCTAAGCTTTAACTCATTGACAGCAATTTAACCCACCGGTGGGTCACGGTATACCTGATTATTATAGAACGCTGAGTTTAGCAGAGAAAAATCAATTTATTACATTTCATCTCCTAGGCTCAATTTTGAAAAACAACTTCATAGTGAAAAACCGAAAAAAACACATTTTTTAGCTAATTTTCAATTTTTCACTACAAGGAAGTGCTTCTCAAGCTTTGAAACATGAAATGTGGCAAACTGTCGTTTTTTGAATAACTCAAGAATGGAACGGAGGGATAGGGACTACCGATTTTCACTATACGGCAGCCAAGACTTTCTAGAATTTTTACTGATAATCGCCACGTACATACATTTATCTTTGTCCCTTTTGAGGAGAATAGTTGATGAGAGATTTCGTTAGTTTTTCGGCTCGGAATTCAATGTTCTAGAGTACCGTGTAATATTCCTAATATATGCGTCGATCGTTAGTTACTCAGGTTCGTGTTCCCACATATGTTTCAAAATGATGTTCCTAGGCTGATGAGGGAACCAATTTAACCGTAAAATCGTTTTTTCAGTGAGACCTAGTCGATTATAGGTTATCGACTATACTGATTCCGAATATGACCATGGCAGTTGCCTGTAGGTCTCCAGAGGCTGGTTTTCTGGAAAACCACTTTTTTCAGTAACTCTAAAAATGAACCAACGTCTTTCTTATTGAGATATAATTATAGCCCGCACATTTCTTATTAAAATGAGACATTTCCCTGCTGTACACGACCTTTCTTTGCAAAGTTATGGAGTTTACAAGAAAAGCCCTAAGTGTTGATTATCAGCTCAGTTGCAGAAATAATATGAAATAAATTTAGGGCTCTTGTAAATTTCATAACTTTGCAAAGAATGGTCGTGTACAGCAGGGAGATGTCTCATTTTAATCGGAAATGTGCGGGCTATAATCATACCTTATTAAGAAAGGGTTTGGTTCTTTTTAGAGGTCCTGAAAAAAGTGGTTTTTCAAAAAGCCAGTCTCTGGAGATGGTCATATTCAGAATCAGCATAGTCGATAACCTATAATCCACTAGGTCTCGCTGAAAAAACGATTTTACAGTTAAATCGGTTCCCTCGTGAGTTATGAATTTTTCCAGAAAGAACAACATTTTTGAAAAGCGATCCTCGATTGTGAAAGACCTGTATTTCAATAACCATTAGGAGCAAGCAAAGAAAATTCATAGTATACATAGCGGAGAGTCAGACCTACATTTTAGTGAAAAGAAAAAGTTTTCATCTTTCTTAAATCAAGAGTTAATAGCATTTTACGAAGGAAAGTGAAACGCTTATAGATCATGAATCATCCAGTAAAAGAGGCTTAAACTTGCAGGGTGATCAGCATTCAGTAGCTGCTATATCTACACAAAATTAGAAGTCCTTAGCTATGACTCTTGAGTTACAGAGGAGGATACTTTTGAAGAGTCATGTAGGCTACCGATGACCTACATCGCCGCCAAGTGGTAAGTCCGATTTTGCCCACAGCATATATTATTTTCCATTTCCGTTCTTTTTCTCCTTTTTTATAAGAGAGACACTGTTTCTTTACATGCCTATTGTAACAAAAAAAGAAAAGAAGCTTTTTGAATGTTAGAAAACAAGAACGAGACAGAACTTGTTTCCTTTTTTATACGAAAGTGAAGAGAAAAGCCTAACTCATAAAAATGAGAATTGGGTTGAAAACTGGTTTTCTAGATGTAGCGGTTTTTTGCGTTCGTTTATACCAGAATGCTTGATTCACTCTCTGCCTGTCTATGTGGTTCTTGAAAAGCCCCACTTGGCGTGGGATGAATCAAGAATATTATTTTAAGATTAAAAAAGGTATTCAATAAATACTGGCGTGATCGTGAATTGTTCTTGATTCGCCCCACACCACTCTATACAAATATATTGTTTTGCATTACACAACAACGGAAAAAAATGTATCTGAACGATTTGTTAAATTCTGCAAAAAAAAAACATTTAATTCAAAATATTAACGATGCACACTCAGAAAGAAACATTACTTTTTCTTCTCAGCTTTTTTTACTTGCTGTTGTTGCCAACGCAAAAGGCTAAGTTCCCAAGTTCTAAGTTTAGGCTAAGTAAGATTATGAATAAAATTATTATCAAAATTTTTGCTCATTCCTGGTTTATATTTCATATGTTCCATAAATTGTACTTTTTGTTTACTTTTTGGTTTTAATACTGAGTCTAAAATTTCCTGTAATAACTCTTCTCCTTTGGCTTCATCATATTCTTCTTCGTCATGATTATCCACACTTTGTAATCGACTATGATGTCCTAATCCAAATCCTTTAGGATCCAATTCTTCATTTTGAGATTTTACAACTTTTTTCTCCGATAAATTTGAGTTTTGTAAGTTTCTATCTTCGGCTAATTGATGAAGTTTGTTTAAATGTTGTTTAATATTTAGACCAACATTTTGGTCCTGATTCCCATACTGGAACGATCTCATGGTCACTGCATTCAATTCTGAATTTATTGACGATGTTTCATCGGACTGCTCACATTGAAAAACTTTCACTTCATCTGGATTATCATACATGTCGAAAGTTCTAAATTTTGAATTTAGTTCTACCATTGAACTTGAATGGTTATCAGACGAATTGGCCATTGTGATTTTGTATTTCTGTATAGTGATCTAGAATGCGTTAGAAAAAAGCGTGTTTGACTTGAACTCTTGTTGATTTTATCACCTTCTACTCACCTAGTGAAGTGAATATTTTGTAGGTTAAATATTCCGCTTTTAACAGGTAAAACTATCAGTCCATCAACAATAACAGACTATCTGGATATTCATTTATACTATCCTCCCATTCAATATTCGCGTCGCCGGCAGAAGGAAAAAAACGTTCAGTCATATATTTTAGTTAAAATGTATCCATATAAAAAGTATATTATCTGATTGTGCTTTGTAAGTCGTTTCATTACCGCAAAATCGACTCTTTATACGGAGGTTTTCAAGGCTCGACTTAATGTTTTTCGACATTAGAATTAGAGATCTGCACGGGTACGGAAATTCCCGTGGCCGTGAGCGTGCCCGTACTGCCGGACATGGACGTGCAGGCTCGAAAAAGACACGGACGGGCATGGACTGGCAACTGCTTCCCTTTGACGGACACGGGCTTCTCAAAAAGAAAATATTTTAAATTTTTTGAGCTACAAATTGGTACAAAGAAAAAATTCACGGACGAGCACGGACAGCGAAAAAATTCACAGACAGGCACGACAGGGCCGTAGCCAGGGGGTAGGCAAATAGGGCACGTGCCAACCCCTTCAGATTTCAATGTAGTGTGGAGATAAAACGCAAGTAAAAATTAGTGTTCGACTTAGCTTTAACATGGAAATTCAGACTAGTAAAGATGGAACTTTTTTGTAGCTGCCCATCCTTTACCAAATTTCTGGCTACCGCCCTGAGGCATGGACAAACATCCTCAGTAGGGTATTTTTCCTCCATAATGTAGGTGGTCATATAAACGTTTTAGCTTTTTACTCGTTTTCTAGTATGAAGACCATATTTTGAAAGTTTATAATAATATGTTTGGGGAAAGAGTCTACAAGTTAATACACATTAGCATTTAGTTTTGATCATTACAATCAATATAAACAACAGGATTCTGAAAACTATTTTTATAATACCTGCATTACTGCAAAATCGAGTTTTTATACGGAGATTTTCAGGGCTCAACTTAATGTTTTTCGAGATCACAATCCTTTAGAACGTTGGGCACCAAAAAGGCGTCTTATTCAGATGAGGAATAAAAAAGTGACATTTTCCCATGTAATTCATATGGGCGCGAAAAATCATGATGTGGCGCCATCTCGAATTTAGGCAATACAAAAATACATAGGAAAAAACTTCACTTTTTTATTCCTCATCTGAATAAGACGCCTTTTTGGTGTCCAACGTTCTAAAGGAT
>CAJNOQ010008294.1:0-11335 GCA_905250885.1 Didymodactylos carnosus | reverse complement strand
AGCGCTCGGAAGGGTCGAAATCATTGAATATCATAATTGGATGTGATTCTGATGAGGTTTGGACCGATTGGAGCGGTTATTGTTAGTGGGCCGATTTCCGTTCTTATGCGGACTTCACCTTTAAAAAAACGGCGAAAAACGTTGGGGGAAGTGTCAGTCAAAATTTCCAAAAAAAACTCGTTGTCTCCAGACTCTAGACCAAAAAACGGTAAAAGACGAGAACTCGTATTCCAAAAACAAAAAGTCGAGATGCGACATGCAAAAAACGCGATAAAAAATTTCAAAAATCGGAAAAAAAAACCGCGAGTCGGAAGGGGGGCACGATTTTTACGAGAACAGGGTCATGAAAAACGGGACTTTACGAAACATGGGAAGCAAAAACGGAGATAATCCCAAAAAATTTTGACGAAAATTGCGATTAATCGCGATTTTGGGCTTGCCCTTTTTTCACAGGGTATACTCAATTTTCGACGCTGATTCCGAATATGTATGGCTCTTGACGTAATTGTGTGGGATGAAAACATGCCTTAATGGGACGCGTCCTTTACTAAAACCGTGTTTTTTGGATGAAGATGTCTCCTCAAACTGATATTTTAAAGAGATACTTTCTGACCGGATTTTACAAGCGTTTCTGTCGTAAATTATTCAAAAAAATTTGCCTCTGTTCTGCTTAAAAAAGTGTTAGAAGGCATTTCAAACAGATAATAATACTTCACACCTACAGTTAAGACTTGAGAGTGAAGCAGTAGTTGCCGCCAATTGAGATTTGGTGGTGGTTGTGTCTTTTGAAATGGTACCTTTACTGTCCATATTGCACGTCCTAATCCACCGGTTTGTCGATTTTTAATTTCCTCGACTTTTTCGGCAGTTCGTGATGCAGGAATATCATAGATACAGTGATTCAAATACAGTCTCAAGACTGTCAGACATGTCTAGAATAATGAAAGCAAAAAAAAGCTTTGAATAAGAAATCAACAGAAAAGTTGAGTCTTCTAAAGTATGCCAGAACAGAAACAGCCTGAGAATTTTTTTCACAAAAGGGGAAACATTCATTTTCGAAACCAGTCTAAAATCAAACAACTTTGAACAAGTCTTGGGTCTGTGTCCAATAAAAGGCATTTTCCAATGTCAAACATCTTTGTAATTTTTTTTTTGTGGAATCCACGTTCGTGAGAAAATGTTGTCAAAATAGCGTAAGACTACTTCAAGCTCTAGCTTTGAATTTCCATGCGATAATGCTTTGTTTGAGAATAGAAGAGACGAGTCTCTCGCGATACAAGTTAGTGCGAGGATGTGAAATTCAATTCAGGCCCAATAAAAAAGTTAACTCTCAAAAATATCTTCGTTTTATGACGATCCCGTTAGGAAAACTTGAAAAAAAAGTTGTCGGGCGCCGGTGCCGAATAATAAAGGTTTTCTGTAGCCGGGCTCTTGTATGGGGTTGCAGGCCGGTCTCAATAACTCCTTTGTTTGTCCTTCTATACTCCAACAAACTGAAGTGTGAGAAAGCATTTGGAACCAGCACATCTGATTATATACATTTAAAACAAATATTAATATCTTCATAAGCCTACATTATGCGCATGTTACTGCATTTATTGTTGACGTAATGCTACTTACTTTGAAACGCCAAAAAAAAAGGATAGAGACGCTTGAGGACACATGTGCAAGCCTTTTCAAACTCGAAAATAACATAATTTCCCTCCCGCATTTTGAAAGAGTTCGTTATCTACTCAAGTCACTGCACGATAGGAGACCTGGCGACCCAGCTTCCTAGTGATCATGCATCTACCGACCTATGTGTCATTTGAATGAAGCTTTACAGCTAAACGGTACTTTCCAAGTCAATAAATGAGGAATAGGTTTTTTCCTACTTCTTTTGATTAAAATATAATGAGATGACTGTATGAGAGGTAGAAGTTCAGAATGGCGAAGCAGGAAAGATGAATAACATGTTTGCACTTCTTCGAAAAAAAAAGTAATTTATTTTTTGAAGGAGAGATGTTGACGATCGAAAGAGAAGTAAAGAAGGGTGAAAACGTATGACTGTCTATAATTACAGTGGAATGAAACGAAAAACTGTGAGGCGAAGCAACCTTCGAGAGAGGAAGGAGAAGAGAAAATGTGCCAAGTGTGGGACTGGAAGAAGCTAAGCCACGTAAACTTCTGACGCTCAGAAATTGGAGCTAGTCGAAGGGAGAAGCAGTGGTTAGTTCTCACAAGACGTTTTCTAGCAGTAAATGTGATATCGCACTTAAGTTACACCTTTTCTGTCTATCGACCAATATGTTAACTATATTCTTCACTTTTTAATTAGCTTTTTTCCCAATATTACATTGCTTTATTTATTTTTTCCTTGCTGTCGATTCCTTCTCAATTTTTTAATTCGCTCGGTAAGAGAGAAAATATAAGGACAAATGAGATATTTTTACTTTCTTTACGAAAGTAAGGGTTCTTACGATACCAAGAATTTTTTTATTTATCACTCTCCTTCAGCGTCCATGGTTTACATCTTTTGTGATTAGTCACACGCAATAACCAAAAAGACAGTACCTGTCCCATATAGGGTAGCACAAAAGGGTCGCCACGTATTATAGTCTGTTAGAGTGATAGACGAACACCCTCTTTGGGGCTACTGATACTAAAGGTTGACTTACTTGCCGGCTTTTTAATCTAGAAAGTTCTAGACTAAATGCAGTAAACCTACGAGGAGTGTAAGATTATGCAAACAGGCCGTGCTGTGATTTTTGAGAGAATGAAATATCCATGCCGGACTTTTGTCGAAGGTCAAGCGGGTAGCAGAACTTCGGCTATTCGATTATGTTTTGCCTGTTTTTAAAAGCTAACCAACCTTCGCTTTGAATGATCTAAATAAAAATCCATCGACTTTTTTTACTCTAAATCTAAACACCAGTAAGCGGGAATTTTGAACACTCTTCAGACATAATCTTCCGTTTTATGTACGCAAGTGAGGCTTGCAGTTCCAAAGAGGTAGAAATATATCGAGATTGTTATTTCAGATGATCCCTACAATTTTCATCTCTTTTATAAAAAGGAGAAAGCTAAACCGAGTCAGTCGGTGCAGAAAGTTTAACCATAACAACCTTTCGCTATTTCTAGATTTTGATGCCATAAACCGTGAATGCTACAGTGCGTTAAAACTACAAGTTAGATACACTGTATTCTTTCTCGTAGCAAATAAAGATATTCCAGCGATTGGAATGTTCTGCGGTATTGCTATCAAACTGAGTGAGTAAAAATAGGACTTAAAAAAACACAAAACCCACTGACTATCTTGACGGCGGATGACCGAAAATCAAATACCTCACTTGTTGAAAGGTTTTCTCGAACCGCTCTTATGAAATTGCCCATAACTCGGTTAAATTGCAGCAAACTCCCTAAAAGGTTTTTCTGTACCACAGTTTGGTGCACTGATTCCGAATATGTAACTAAAACTTAGGTTAAATATTTTCGTATTCTCACTCTGCAAGAAGATGTTCTACGCTCTCGTGCAGTCTCTCTTAAGCCGATTTCAGCAGTCGCATGATAAATATCTACGACGAAGTTTTCCTGTTTAAACGAATATATATTGTGAAAAATGAAGTATACAGGTGGAAATGGCTAATCACTTTTTTCTTATCTGTTACGAAAAATAAAAAAAAAGCAGTTATGAATATAGAAAGATGACACAAACAGTAAAAAATACCGCTTACAGTTACACAGAAGTAGAAAGAAGAACGTTCATACGTTAAGTGACACAAAAGTCATCCAAATAATAAAATAGAATAAAAACTTGATATTCAGAATAAAATAATGTTTGAGGTGAATCGAAATAAAGTCTTGGATGAAAAAGATTTATATAATAGTTAGAAAATGCAATATCATTCACATCTCGATTAATTAACTTGACTAATTAGGAGTGATGCTTTATATAAATGGAATTAAAAAGGCAGGAACACAAAGTGTTCTACAAGGTGAAGGAGTATAACCCATTGATGCAACACAAGCCGAAAGACAGGAATCCGTATCGAGAGGACCAGGTAACGGAAATGTCGTCTCTATCTCATAACAACAATACGAACAACATGCAAAACCAGATACAAAGCCACCAGTGCTACCCGGCATCTGTTGGGCAAACAATAAAAAAAATAAACTGAGAGCGAATAAACATTTCATTCCCAAGCACGAAAAAAAATCATGAAGCGGGCGCTGCATCTAGATTAAAAGGTACATTTATCTAGCTTCAACTAGCTGCACAGAAATACATGAAAATTTCATCTAGCTTCAGCTAGATTGAAACTAGTTTTAATTGGGTACAACTAGTTGCTATCGATTAATCGAACAATGAATTGCTCGATTAATTGGCCCATGTAGTGGCCGTTTCAGCTAGTACACAATTTCAACCAGCATGCAGCTAGATAAATGTACCTTTTAATCTAGTTAATCTAGCTGTAAGTGCGCGCTGCAGCTACTTCTGCAGCTAGATTTTCTCGCTTACTTAGTTTTGCTTGGGATTGTAATGGATACAGTAATCAGGTACGATATAAATTCCTACAAAGAAAAATAAAAACAAAATTACTTTCGTTTCTACTAGATATATGCCGAGGACGAATCGATGATTCGAAATTTCTCAATGGGATAATAGCTACAATGCCAAACGATTAAACTTTGTGCAGGATTGTCTTGAAAGAAGAAGGCACGAGGAGGTGAAAGCAGAGCTCCTACCACGACACCACAGTGCTGCAGAAAAACTTTTGCGTCAAGTTGATAAGGGAAGGATACCAAATACTAAATCGCTTTTGGCCTGAAACTCAGTGGACAATAGGTTATCGACTATGCCGATTCCAAATATGACAATGATTCGGGCCACTAGGACTTTGGAAACCAGCTCCCTGAAAACCTGTTTTTTCAAAGCAGAAATTTTGTCGCTTCGAAAACTTTTTTTGAATCAGCCAGATGAAAGAGCATATCGAGAAACCTATAAAAAACATATTTCCAAAATTTTTCCAAGGTTTTTAGAAAGTTTTTCGTAGTATTATCAATAAAAATCGAAGGTTCAACCCCAAAAAATTGTCTACAAACCTTCGAAAAATTGTGGAAACGTGTTTTTATTGGTTTCGCGGCAAGGAACTTTCATGTAGTGGGGTCAAAAAATTTCTTTGGAGCGATAAAGTTTTCGCCTTGGAGAACCAGGTTTTTTAGGTGCCCCTTGTCCAACGGCCTATCCCCCCAAACCATTCTCCGATTCTGAATCAGCATCATCGATAACCTATTTTTCAATGAGTTTTAGGCCAAAAGCGGTCTGACAACTGGAGTCCTTTCCTCGTGAGCCTGATTTCTAAATTTTTTTCTCGAAATTTTCTTTAAATATTTTCCGTAAGTTTCTGGTTAATGTAAAATTAGAATATAATGAAAGAGATTGAGTGTATGTTATTTTACTTACCGAAAAGTGAAGAAGTCGATCCTTTGACCAAATGACGATGCCTTCAATTAAGTTTGTCTTAGTCCGTCGAAATGTTGACTTGCCCTATTGAAAATGAACCCTTTATATAGCAGTGTTGCTTTCTATGAGTTAATCACTCAAAAAGAAATTTATCGACTCGGATATTTCCTTCGTTTGTTCCTTTGCTGCTCAGAAGCTCGAGAAACTGTTTTTTTTTATTTCTTTGTCGCACGTAATCAATGACACATGAAATAAATGCGGTAAGGTAAATATTTTGGTTCGACGGTTTTTCCGTCTTTTACTCATAGCTCCTTCAAAGTGTTTCGATAATTATTTTTGCGTAAAATTATATTTGAAACAACGTGAAAAATAGCATTGGAAATTTCCTTTTTCAAAAATTTTAAGGGGTGACATGGAGAGTAAAATACGTGATCGGTTCAAAAACGCGTTTGTTCTCAAGTAAACAATTCGCTTTGTCTCATCCCATATATCGTGTCATCTCGTTTAGATTTGAACTTCCTTCAAACTCACAGAAAAACACTTGGATCAGGAAGTATTGGAACATATCCAAATATGTGTAACAAGACGGCCGACTAATCTACTTGTCTACATCTTTCGCTGAAAACTCTATTTGAAAATCATGCTTGGAATCGGCGTTAAAAACTGGATTTTAGTGCTGTGTCTTCAACGTTTCTGAAAGAAAACAAACTTCACCGATTTCGCAAACCATCTGGGATCTGACACTGTTTTTTGGGTTTTTTGTGAACAAACTCATTTTCGTTACACATAAATCACTTTTTGATAGATTTTCGACTATATAATGTGCGACTGAGCGTTTAAAGAAGGAAAAATCGACTGTTAAACCATTCGCACGTACTTCCTTGCTGAAGTGGTGATCACCTAAACCGTCTTACAGATCGAAGAAAGTTTTCAAAACCTAATCCATACCACTTCGGATGGTCAAAAACCTACGAAAAAGTGTTTTCCTTGTGCCGAGAATCGGTTTAGATCGATCAAAAAGAAACAAAAAAACCTGACCAGAAGCCGTTTACTGTATATGACATGGTCAAAATAGAGAAGTTGGCTAATTAGGGAAAAAATGCCCGTTGTAAAAATCCATTTTCAACTTATCACTTTGTTTAATCCTCATTTCACACCTTAAAAATTTTATAAAAATTAGTTTTCCAATGTAGTTTTGCTTGCAGTTTCAAATTAGACGGAGTACAAGCTGAAGGACCTATGAGTAGAATACGGAAAATAAGTACCATTTTTTCAAAGTTTTCTCGATCTGCTCGCTTTGCAGCGGTTATAACTCCGTCAAACTAAGTGTAAATTCGCTAAAAATTATTTCGTAACCCCAGTTTCTCATGGAAACTGCGATCGTGTAATAAAACGTGCAGGTCAAGCTGTCTGTGTGTGCATTCTGATAGGATGCTTGATGTTCTTGTGGAGCATTTCTTGGACTGTTTCAAAGTCTTCCTCTAGTCATTCCCTCACCGCTTCCGGCAGCCTAAAAACTTTTTACCGAATATCATTCTAAAAAGTACGTCACTCACATTGTTCACATCACGCGAGGAAGTGATGATCTCTACACATTCTTCTTTCCGTTTCTCTGAAGAAGGAAAAAATTACTTCACATCAGGTAAATATGATGACGTCATCACATAATTGGAAAGAGAGGAAAAAAATGAGGAATGTTAAATATTGTAATTAGATTACCGAACTGATCTTTCCCAAGACATCTACTCTATTATAGTTTAGCTATCACTGTGAAAATGAAGAATGATGCCTAAATATTATAACTGATTTACTGAAAGCATATCTGGTAAGTTAAAACATCTCTTTGGATTCTTCTTTTAGCTGCAAAGGAAGCAGCTCAAGCACAAAGTAAATACGAACTCAATTAACTTTTTTTTTCTGCTCTCTCTCTCTCTCTCTCTCTCTTTTTTTCTTTTGTTACACGATCGTAACAACAGTAGCCAATGTAAACTAAAGAATGAGCAATTCATGAATATAAAAAGAAAAAAAGAATGTTTTTTGAGTGGTTGTTAATGTAAACCGAAGAACGAAAGAGATGCCCCAGTTGTTGTATCTGTACCAATGACATTTAAGAACAGAAACAAAAAAAAAATTAAAAAAGACGACAACAGAAAAGAAGACTAGACACATTTCAAGAAAAAAAATCTTTCACTTTTTGTTTCATATTCCCAACAAGGCTACACGCTCGAAGTGCTGTTCGTGCGCTTCGAAAAGACGCCGTAGTCGTTACTAACACTGTTACTTCTCAGACGACTGGAAGATCGCTTTTTCAATTCGCCTTTATCATAAACCTCTATAGTTCGATCGCCATTGCCATTGTGAACAACGAAAAGGCCCTGTTTCACGTCATTTTCGTAACTACCTTGATAAGTAGAACCGTTGGCATAGGTCCGCTGTCCTTTCCCTTGTCTCCGACCTTTGACGAAAGCACCAGTATACGTACTCCCGTCTCTGTACGTCATGGTTCCTATTCCGCCTCTACGATCATTAGCAAATTTGCCCGTATACGTTCGTCCGTCTCTCCATACTAATGTTCCATTTCCATGGCGTCGACCACGGTGGTATTCTCCGCGATAGGACACTACACCAGAATCTCGCGGATAATAACATATGCCCTCACCTTCGGTAAGTCCGTCTCGACTATTGGACTTCATCATGACTTTCTGGAAACATTAAAATGCATAGCGGAGGCTTTAAAGACAAGGCAAAAATAGCGCATGGGGTACAAAATCAAAAGATATCGGTCGAAGTGCGTTTTTATTCAGTTAACAAATATGTGGGCAAGACATATATTTAACACCAAAGATGAAGTATTTGGCAGACAATGTTGAGAACTGCAGATTAATCCAGTTCAATACAATAAACATTCCTATATAGAAGGAGCTTTACAGTGTCAAATTCATCCACTAAAAATTCGAATATCAGAATGTTCTAAAAACGATACTATATCGTGAATGATCTAGTGCCATACGGAACTCTTATTCGTTTTCTGACTACGGCCGCATCTAAAGATATTCTGAACGATAACGAGTATGGTTTGGAACCAGCTCTTCGATTAATCAGACAGAATATCGAAACCTAATAGGAAATTTTAAGACATAAACTGCCTCGAACATAATCTTATAGTAGGAAACATTTTCATAATCTTCTAAATATTGTCAGCGCCAGCTTCTTGTAATCTCTTTGTTAACTCATAACTATCTTTCTATGCGGGTTAAATATCAGAATAAGATTAAACGGGACTGATTTTATTTAAATTCATATCTGTATCGCACTCTAGTCTTGTGAAATATATCGGGATGCTATTCAAAACTTCAGCAGATTCAAGCTCTCTACAGAATTGTACATAGTATTGCTGCTGTTCAAATGGCATCATCAGAAAATGCATTTAAATAATGTGTAACAGGTGAATCCAAAACTATTCATATTCTGTACCTGGAGTAATCCTTAGTCCGTACATATACATGAAGAATCCACCTACAAATTACCGGGCGGAGAAAAATAACGCTCTTGCACTGAGCAATGCTCCTGAAAGAACATCTATATAAAAAGAATAAAGAGAAATGTAATTAGATAATGTTAGAGCCAATATATTCCACTTTTGTGTTTCAATTTGTCCACTTACGAATTCGTCGGTTATTTCGAAAATCGGCGATTTTCTGGAAAGTATAAATTTGTTGTATGAAAATGCAAAATTCCTGAAAATTACCTATCTGGGAACGTAGAAAATCACTGGTATGATATCAAAATTTCTCTTGGAATATAATAAATTCATGAATTATGTGATGTTTGAAGTTGGAGTATAGAAAAATCGTAAAATTTAGTAATCTATTATCCATTTCAAAATAGAATGGAAAAAAGTAGTTTTAGAATAACCTTTTAACAGAAAGAGTTAGAACCATATGCTTTCAGTATTTGATAGAGGAACTACTGGGAAAGAAATCTATGGAAACTCTCGTAAAAGGTCTTCAAAGCACTGGAAAATGGTTTTATTCAATTCTACACTATTTTTACCTATAAATCAACATTTTCATTAACTTTGACTTAAAACTGGCAGTTTTATTCAAAAAGACTTCGCCAATTTCATAAAAAACTGTTGAGATTTCAATAAAAATTAGTTATCTCAGGATTGAAAAAGGATTTCAAAAAAGCGATTTATACTTTTATTGTATATGTGCAGAAAATTTGTATGACAAATAAAATAAGACTTCATTTCTTTACACAGAAAACTAGATAGGTTTACCAAATGACGATAGTCTTCTGTTCTAGTGTGCACCGAAGACTGGTGTTTCAGTGTGAAAATTTGAAACTGCATTTTCTGTGTTCAATTTTCAATGCACTTTAGAATTTTTGGGTACTTTAAACCGATCGATAGCATTCAAAAGCTTGATGTTTTTTGAAGGTATGTTATGAGAAAAACATCTCCGACTAGCTGAAAATAATGATGCTAGATTTATTTACTTCATATTTCATGTAAAATTACAGTTGCTAATTCTTTGTTTTAGGGTAGTGGATCGCTGGCTAGTCTACTTGCGAAGTTCATTAAACTCAGCGAAAACAAAGAATCGGGTAAAATTATAGCAAATGACTATTTGAACAAGAAGGAAAAGGTAAGTGCGAATTGATTGTCTGCTATTTTTAGCATGAACAGACGTCACTGAAAGTGGTGATAATGCGATCGATATTGGAACTGCGTACCATTTGTTAGATTGTGAGGAAACCCAAAAGGTAAAAAAAGTCAAGTGAGTTTAATAAGTCATCTCAAAACATATTCAAGCATGTAGTAGTAGACAAACAGATGGAAACGCTCAGTTGTCTGCACAGAAATAGAAAATTAAATTCTTAATCATTGTGCGTTGCAATGGAATCATATTATGTTCTTTGATACTTTTTCTTTTAAGACTCCAGTCATACAGACAAATTTACTAACGAAGTAAAAGAGGGTTTACTGATCATATATGAAGATGACGAATTATCAAAATTTGATTTATAGAAAAAATCAAGCGATCATTTATTAAATCGTGAACAAAATCAACGTTTGAGAAAAGCTATTATCAAAGGATGGATACTACAAGGTAAAGATTCGACCCACTTTTTTGTTGTTGTGCAGAATGATCCTATGAGCAGCGGAAAACTACGAACATTCGTGTACTCTAGGATACGATAACTCTACGATAACTCTCATTTAATTTAATTTTAATTTGCGAAATTGCCAGGATATAGAATACATTCACAGTAAACACTGCTTCTTTCAAATATAGAGTAAAAGAACATCTCGATAAAAGTACCCTACGATGCAAAAGTAATTGGACAAAATATCTCGCCATTTTTCTTGTGATAACATACATTTCGGAAAAATGAAAAAAATCTGTTCAAAATCTACATTTAAAAAGCTTTCGAACTGCGTGTTCAAAAAGTTTCTATCGCTTTTAGTCTCTTCAGAATGAGTAAATCTTTGCTGTAGCCTAAAAACTAACTTTTTAAAAAAAGAAAATCTGATATTTTTCGATAAATGTAAGTCAGGGGCTTGCCAAAATCAAAAACCAAGGAAGATCTCTCGTGGATAAACTTTTTTTTGCCTTTGCTTCCTGCAACAGAACGCGACAAAAACTGTTCGCTGGTCAGACGAAAAATATTTTTGTCCAGAGCAGAAAAGTGTCTGACTCCTTCCATCCTGCCATGCACCCCGCTCAGTACTTGTTTTCCTTATATAAATCATTTCTAGTACATTACTAAAACATTCTTACGGCATAAGATTGTAGAATAGACAATTACTTAACCAATAAGATGTTAAAATAGGATACACGACATAATGGTCGGAAATTATTCGCGTTTTTTTGAACATCATCTTTT
>CAJNOQ010008293.1:0-11336 GCA_905250885.1 Didymodactylos carnosus | reverse complement strand
CCATTTAATCAGAAGAACATCCACACCTTCGTTATACATGAACGACTTTTTAACTGTAGAGAAATACGTCCTTCGTGAGCTAGCAATGATTCTCATTTATCCATTGATAACTATCGTATAAACAATAAAGGAAAAGAAAAAACGTCTATTTTACTATTGATCTCGAAATCATCAAGAGCGGTAATTTATTGTACATTAAATTGGTCCTTAGAATCAAATATACAAATGGATAAGTGGTGACTGAAATGACTCTCCTCTAATGGTGGCTGTTATTGTATAATCTCATAATTAAAATCGATGAGATATTCCAGCATGAAACATCAAAGAATAAAATGGAGATACTTCTATTACAGCAACATTTGTTTAATCACATATAAATTCAATCAGCCAACTGATGTATTCTTTGGCTATTGACAGTATGAAACGATCTCTGATAGTAATAACTATTAGCTGATTTCAAACCACTAATCATCAATAATATTAGTCATTATAACAACTTGGAAACGTTTGGTGAGTAGATTTATCATTTGAATGAGGATATTATTGGGTAATGAAACGATCAAAATATTTATTAGAAAGAGGCGTTCCTTGCCTTGTGCTACAGAAATATAAATGTTCAACACTACAAGATTATCCAGGTGGTTACAGTTACACTTGATCCCAGAGCTTCGCAAAAAGTGTGATTAGTAAGTAACCGAAGTGATAATATTCTTGATTGACACCCATCTAAGATAGTATCAGAAAAATCATTGCAGTGAAGTCTTGGTGGCTTGCTAGTTTCTGGCTTGCCTCGGTGTCTCTTCACTAAAATATACTCTAAAGCTTACTTTGTGCCTACACGTGGCCAGTCTTGGTGGTGTTCTTGAAGAAGGATTTCCTTAGTGACTGGTCTTGTTGCATAGCAAATCGGGTCGATTATACTTGCGTCCTCTTTGGAAGAAAACGGTATATGTATTCTGGTTCGGCTTTTTACGTAGATTGCGAATGACTGTTACCAGTTCTCGTTCAAAAGAACTAAACTGGAACTGTCCCAACCCGGTGTCCAAAGAATTGGTAACAGTTCTTCTCTCTTTTAATTATGAGATTATAAAGGTGGACGATCTTTGTGACACGCTCAAAATTATCTGTGTCGGTGCTCACATGCCAGATCGTGGGCAGCTACGAAAAGTATGTGGTGTGAGCCGACAAAAAGTACGGAACGCTCTCTTGTGGCTAAAGAAACATAGCCATCTCTACCGAACAATTCCTAGTAAGTCTTTTTTCAACTCTTTTTTCGCGCGGAGCGCAACGAATTTTTGTTTTCTCAAATTTTTTTAAATTAAGTTTTAAATACTTTTCCAGTTCCTTCTTAATTATTAATAACACCATTACAGTGTTCCAGTGTAGGAAAATTTCGCCGCCTCCGGGCTTATTAGATAGTACCGATGAGGATGAACGTAACAGTATAAAAATGAGTTCACAACCAGCACCAGAAACACCAGCAATTCGACAAAACGGTAATACAACTAACGCAACTGTATTAGAGCAGCGATCACTTACAACAGTATCTCAGACTACGTTAGACGATTCAGTAGAAGGTAATGCTGAGGCTTTTCATGTTATACATCACCAGCGTCGTCGACTGCAGCCGAGAGAAGCGCAAAATGATTAGTTTTCTGATGCAACAACTTCACCACCATTACAGACACCTGTTTCCAAGATTTCCAAGGAAGCAGAACGTTTCAGTTGTGAATTCAGATTTCCGCCCGTTAAAATTTCATTTACTAATACAAACGTCTTGTTTACTGAACAGATTACTAGACAGTTTATCGATGAATTAAAAAGACGAAATGTTAGAACTCGTAACTTGATTTCATTTTGGCGAATTGATAGTACAAAGAAATATTTGTTTGTTTATGGTGATAATCGTGAAGCATTTTCACAGTTACTTATGAATGAAACATATCCAAGAAGTATTAATAGTCAACAATTTAACATTGAACAGCCTAAGCATATACCTCCACAGATGAGTGTTTTAGCTATGGGAGTTTCCTGTCAGCTATCAGAAGCAGAAGTAATAGCTGATGTTCAGGAGCAGTATGCCTCTGCGGATGTCGTTCTTTTTGTCTGTCCGGCATCTAGTCGAACACAAAATGTTAAGGTTAACTTCCGTGACAATCGTGATTACATAAAATGTCTGAATAATGGGTTTATTTATGTTAATCATTTGAAGCTAACAGTGAAATGTTATTTGGGTACGCCTAGGATCATGCTATGCTCAAAATGCCAGGGATACCGTGCCAATGTGCAAGTGCTCATGAATACTGTGCTGTCTAATCTGCAGAAAGATCTCTTGATTCACCACATGTGTGTACCAATGTTACTAAGTGCAGGAATTGCTGTGGTGATCATTCTTATACATATTCTCAGTGCCCTGCATTGTTACAGTATAGAAGAGAATTAATTGAACAGCTGCTGGAAAAAGATATAGTTCCTAATCATGTACACATATCTAAAGCATTTAGAAGTCGTCTGAACAGAGTTTTTCCTCTTACACCTGCACAAAATCGTGTTACATCTCATGTTCAACAACAGGTTAATCGTACAGTATCACTAGTAAGTCCTCATCTGTTACACAGGCACAGTTATCAACGTATACTAATGTTCTCAATAGAACTGATAGTGGGGAAGATTCACTAATTAGGCGTTGTGATGTTGAAGATCACATGTAACATTATCAGCAACAGTTATCAGAAATTAATAAAGCTCATGCTGATACAATGTTGAATCTTAGTAATCAAATTAACATGTTAAGTGCAAAAGTTGACCGTGTATCATCAAAAGTAGAACAAATGAACCATTTAGTTAGCAAAGTTGTAATTCCATGTGTATTTACATTAGCTGATTCTTTAGTTAAATTGGACGAAAAAATATCTTGTATGGAAGGTAAACCAGACAGACAGACAGTTTCTCTTTTAGGTATAGAGGCTGAAGCAGAAAATGGGAAGAATAACAAAATGTTTAGAAGAAGCAGTAACTGTGACTGAAACTAGCTTTTTTCAAAGTTCAAGGGTTTTTTCAGATTTAATGTCAAAATTTCCTTTTCCTTCAGCACCTCCTACTACTAACGTTATTTCGACTTCTGCATCCTTCCCAACATGAATTTTAACCCTTTAGCTCCACCTTTTGCTTTTTTCGATTCTTGTATAGATTTATTATGTTGTGACGTCTAATCTCGAAGAGTTATGTGATCTCGATCGAGAGCTTTTAAAGCTACTTGTTCACGAGTGGAACTCCAAGCGTTCTATTTTAAATTTGCCAAATTTTTGGAACTCTTTTTCCTGCGACAGTTTTCTTACTACAAAACCGTTGTCTTCTCTTTTGTTTAATGTTGAAGGCTTATCGAGTCGGTTACCCGAAGTTGAGAAAATTATAAATTTTAGTGCACCAACTGTCGGTGCTTTGATCGAAACCGGGAACGCTATCTCGAACTTAAATCATGCTTGGTTTCATTCATACATGTTTCTTTACACCGGGTACAAACGTGCATGGCGGAATATTACTTCTAGTGCATAATTCAGTTCAGGCTACGGTTTTTTTTGCAGAACCTAATTTGCTCATAGTTTCGGTTTGCTTAGGTTCAGTTTCGATTCAGGTGACAGCATGCTATGCGCCACGATCTTCAGATTTACCACTGAGTTCACTACGCTCGGTGTGTTCGAATACGGCATGTCAACTGCTTGGAGATTTTAACGCGTACTCGGATCTGTGGGGCTGTACTTCAACAGACAACCGTGGACGACAACTCGAACAATTTATCGAAGAACTGAACTTGAATGTTAGCGCCACAGAAGCGACATCTAAAAGAGCGACAACTTCTACCAACGTAATTGACCTGGTAATAACATCGTATCCTAATCCTTGCACTAGCGTCCTGGAATCAGGCACTTCTGATCATTCGCCAGTGCTGCGCACCAGCGTTTTTGCTACTAGCTCTATGTATTACTTTAAAGACGTTCGGTGGTCTGTCTACACTATTTTTCTATCATTTGTCTTTCCTTATTTAAATCATCTTCTTTATCAGTTCAGCGCCGAAGAATTCTGCGATTTGTTTTCGAATTTACTAGGATCTTTATTAGTTCGTGTTTCTCGAATGATTCCAGTCCAAAAGTATCGCCGCTCTCTGCCACTTACAATTCGTACTGAGATTTTAAAACTGCACAAGCTGAGGAACAAATTTCATAAACGTCGAAACAGGGATGACCTCTCGCTTCTTTTATACAAAGAACTCTTCTTATGTGAACTCTTTAATAGAAAACCATCGGACCGACCAGTACATTCACTTTTTAGATAACTGCTCAACTCGAGACACTACTCTTTTCTGAAAGTACACAGCAAAACATTTGACTACTTATGCTCCTCAAATTAAAGCGCTAAATCATGACAACGACCTAATTTCCGATCCACAACAGATTTTAGACCGTCTTGCTGAACATTATAAGAATCACTTTCGTTTACCGGTAGAACAGATTTTACGCGAAACTAAAGAAAAAGTGCAACAAGAGCTAGAATCGATTTTGTGAGAATTTTCGACAGATCCAGGCGATCCTTTTGTGGTAACGTATCATGAAATTGAGAACGAACTAAATCATTTAAAACCGAAACGCGCGCTTGATTCTCAGGGTATATTCTTTTGCGAAAGCTGTCCGCTGAATATATTTGCTTATTTGTTACTTTATTTAATAGGCTTTTTTTGACCGACTCTTTTCCAAAAAGTTTTAAAATGGCAAGGTTGTTTCTTCTCTCGAAAAAGGGTCAGTTCCCCTCTTTAGATGAATTGCGGCCCATATCGATTTTGAATGCAATCAGCAAGCTGTGCGAGAAAGTTTTCGACCGACGTCTGTCCGAGTTTGTGAGGGACCAGAATCTGATACCGGATGTTCAGACGGGCTTTCAACCGGACCTGCGTCTGCAAACTCGGATTCTTTCCCTTCTCGAGCAGGCCCGTGTTGCTCTCTCCTCGTCGAGACCCGGCCTCATTCTCTTCGTAGACTTTGTGTCAGCCTTTGATAGGGTTTGGCACGATGCTTTGCTGGTAAAACTAGCGAGGCACCGTGTCAACCATCGTCTCTGGTTGTGGATTCGAAATTGGCTGAAGGGGCGAACTGGCTACGTTTGTTTAGGAAATTTAAGATCTTTTTCATTTCCACTTGAGTGTGGTACGCCTCAGGGGTATGTATTATCGCCGACTTTGTTTATTTTATTTATTTCAGACTTAGTTCATATTCTTTCGGCTCATTTGCACCACTTTTACGCCGACGATCTCGGCCTTTTTTTCTTAGTTCTATTAGGTACTAAGTATCGGGAGGCCATTCACTTGCTACGTTCAAATGCGCAAAAAACACTAGAAGCAATACATTCTTACTCTAAAAACTGGCTTATTGAGTTAAGCACAAAAACAGGGGCCCTGCTGATCAATGTTCGATCTAGTTTACCACCTTTCGACCTTTTTTATAACCAAACATCAATTCGTTTTGTGAAAAGATTTAGATACTTAGGATACGTAATCACGACTCGATTAGCTTTTGGAACCATGCTTAATGAACAGTGTTGAATCATTTCTTCTTTCCGAATTGTCTCTCATCTTTTCAACTGTCAAGGTATGGTCTCGATCAAATTAAGGCGTCGCGCTTTTTTTGCTTTTGTCTATCCATATTTCAACTGGTTAGCGCCTTTGTTTTTCTATTGTATCGATGTTTAACAGAGACGATTAGCAGACTTGTATTCGTATTATTTACGACGTGTCTATGGTGTTAACTATTTAGATTATCATATGTTTTTTTCGCTCACTGGTGACCGTACTTTGATGGACCGTTTTTCGAGTTATTGGATTAGATATATGTCCAGAGTGTTTTCTTTTTCGGATAGTGTCGAATTGTTGGATTTATGCAATATGTATTCTAATCCTGCACACTGGCGTTCGATGTATTTAAGCGTTTTCGGTTTACGCAAGAATTGCAGGCATGCGCGGCTTTTAGCCGAGAGGTATCATCATGTATTTTCCTATTTTTACGATTTTTGGAGGTGGTATCGAAATTCGTTTAACTTTTATGTCAATCATTTTCATGATGTTCTACCAGAATTCGTCTTTTTTCCCGATTTCCTCATGCATTTGTTTTTTAACATGACACTTTAATTTTCGTGAAATGTATAGTTTTTTCGTCATGTAGTGTCATCATTTGTATTTTCCACCGGTTAGCGCTGGAAATCGGTTTTTAAATGTGCAAATAAACAACAACAACAATTCCTAGTAAGTAATTGAGTAGTTCATTTTACTAACGAGGGAACGTTCCCAGGGGTGTCAATTCGCTTTTGAGTCGAGACTATGTGTAGCATGCAGGCCCTAATGAGCTATGAATACGCTGAAAAGAGTTCGTGCCCCTAGTTTATTGCTGCCGACATATTGCATTTTTACGGTATTTTGATAAGCTTCCAACACATTCATTCCACTCAGCTGTGACGCCCTAAGCGAACTCAAAGTCAAACCATTTCAATCAGAAGAACATCCTCACTTTCGTTATACATGAACGACTTTTTAACTGTAGAGAAATACGTCCTTCGTGAGCTAGCAATGATCCTCGTTTATCCTCTCTGTTGAACTGTTACCCGTGTCATGTACGAGTAATTTTACATGTTCTAACGAGTGATATATCACTCAGTTGATTAATATCCGTATCTGGTAACATTGTCCAATGTTTGAATGTTGAACGGGCTTTTGTAAATTAGACAAGATGTGAAACTATCCACATATTCTATGATTCTAATCGGAGTCAGGTTCCGCTAATTTGACGAACAACAGTATAGTAGCGATGCATTATAACGCTAGGGCCCCGTCAGATACAATCATGCAACAAACTGACAGTTCATAATCAAAGCTGACTGGATGATGCATATATTTTAGAATTTTTCAAATTCACAAGCACGTTTAAGAATACCATCATTATCTCGTGTATTTTTATCAACAATTAAACCGGGTAACAATTCGTCTCGTCATTATTATTATTATTCGTGCACTTTTTATCATCTTCTGATAAAGAGGTAACATTCACAGATAGGGAGAATTTTGAAATTTCGTTCTTTCTTCGTTTTGCCGTAACATGGAACAGATTATGTGAAGAGTCTCGCTACACATCGCTACTTTTTGGATGGCCTTCTATTGAGGATCAGCTTCTGGCCAATTATTAATAAAGATATTTTTGAAATTTTAATAATTAATTAATAGTTTTAATTAATACTTAAAGGCACTTTTCACTGAACAAGTGCGTTCTTTTGTGGAAAATATACTATTTATGCGAGGTTCCTAGAAAACTAGGTAAATTTTCAAAATTATTAATTAATATTTTCCAAAAACTCAATATTTTTTGGAAAATATTAATTAATAAACGCGTGACCTTCTAATAGGGCGTTTAAAAATTTTCTCAGACCTCGTCTAATACAGGGGGTGTCCTTTTATTGTGGGGGGATTTAGCTTCATTTCAAAGTAACTTATATATTTGGAATGGACGGAGCTGACCAAAAATATGATAAAATTTAGTACGAAATACGATACGGCTTTTACGATTGAAAGGATCAATTATTTCGTAGAAATGTGGTGCTAAGTAATTTCCTGATATTATTCACTTTTATCTATCCTCCAGTAAATGACGCAGGGAGAACTCAAATTTAGGGAGAGTTCAAATTGAAGAGAAGAAGTTCAGTCTTACATTGTTCTCTATGAATTGAAAGAAAATGATTCATAGGCCCGAAAGACAAAGTGAAGGAAAAACATGACTGTACAGTGGTACGTTTCCGTGTCTTCATTGGCTCAAATTGCAAAAACCGCACAAGTTCCGCAGGTAAAACGTGGAAAAAGTCGAAAAATCTCGCTACATCGCTAATCCTTATCATAAGTAATTACACGACACGAATGCAGAAAAGCAGCAATTCACAAATTCACAAATTTAGGGCAAGCTGGAATTAAGTAATTGTTTACTACAGTAAGGCAGGAATTCAGAATTTCACGAATTCACACATTTATGGAATGCAGGAAAGCAGTAATTCATGAATTCGTTCTCTCTCCTTAAAAGCTAGTCGTTTGTCCAAAACTACAGTCTTTTTCTTTAAAAACTGGATGTCTCGCCAGAGAAACTAGATGGTCTTTGCTTCAAAACCAGACTTTTCCCCACAAAAACAACATTCTTCGGTAAAAAATGGATAATTCTCTATAAGAGCTTCCTTTCTTCTGCTTAAAAACTGGATATTTCTCAAAAAAAACTGGGTGTTTCTTCTCAAGAACTTCATTCTTTCTCCGGAAAAACTGGCCGTTTCACGACAGAAACTACAGTCTTTTTCATCTGAAATTGCATATCTCTCCACAAGAAACTGGATTTTGCTCGACCAGAATTTTCGCTAAAAGGTGTATGTTTCTCCACAAGGACTTCACTCTTTCTCCATAAAAACCGGATGTTTCTCAACAAGAACTTCATCATTTTTCGTTGGAAACCGGATGTTTCTCCATAAAAACTGCATTCTTTTTCCTTAAAACTAGACGTTTACCCACAATCACTACATTCTTTTTCTCTAAAAACTGGACGTTTCTGCACAAAAACTTCATTCGTTTTCGTTGAAAACTTGATCTTTCCGCACCGGCACTACATTCTTTTTTCCTAAAAACTACGCGCTTCTCTACAACAACTTCATTCTATTTTACTAAAAACTCGAGATTTCTCCACAGGAACTTTATTCTCTTTCCTTAAAACTAGACCTTTCTCCACAAAACTACACTATTTTCCCTTAACAGAATGAAGTTGTTCTCGAGAAACATCCAGTTTCTAAGGAAAAAATATAAAGTACTTGTAGAGAAACATGCAGTAGTTATGGGAAAAGTCCTCCTGGAGACGAATCCAGTTTTTAAGGAAAAAGCGCGACGTTCTTGTGGAAAAATATCGGGTTTTAAAGATAAAAGGATACAGTTTTTGTGGAGAAACGTCCAGTTTTACGGAAAAGAGACTGAAGTTCTTGTGGAGAAAAGTCTAGTTTTCCAGGAAAAAGAATGCAGTTTTGGTACAGCAACATCTGGCTTTCAAGCAAAAAGAGAAAATTTTTGTGGAGAAATGTCCATTTAGTAATGAAAAACTATGAAGTTCTTGTGAGGAAACATCCAGTTTTTAAGGAAAACGAATTAAGTTTTGGCCAGACATACAGTTTCTAAGAAAAAAGGATGAAGTTGTGAACGAACATCCAGTCTTCCAGGAAACACAATTTTTTGTGGAGAAACGCCAAACTTTCAACAAAAACGAATGATGTTTTGGTGGAGATACGGGTAGTTTCTAAGGAAAAAAAGGTTTTTGTGGAAGAACATCCAGTTTTCAAGAAAAACGAATGAAGTTTTTGTCGAAAAACATTCAGTCTTGCTTGAAAAAGATTAATGTTTTTGTGTATAAGCATCCAGTTTTCAGGGAAAAAGGATAAACTTTTTGTTTACAAACGTCTAGTTTTCAAGGTAAACAAATGAAGTTTTCGTGGAGAGACGTCCAGTTTTTTAACGAAAAAGAATGAAGTTCTTGTGGAGAAATGTCAAGTTTTAAAGGAAAAATGATGAAACTTTTATGAAGAAACGTGTAGTTTTTAACAAAAAAAGATCGAAGTTCTTTCGGAGAAATGTCTGCTTTTACGGGAAAAGAATAAAGTTCTTGCGGAGAGTGATCCAGTTTTTAAGGAAGAGGAATGAAGCTCTTTTGGAGAAATATCGGGTTTTAAAGGTAAAATGATCCAGTTTTGTGGAGAAACGTCGTGCTTTTCAGAAAAAAGAGTGAAGTTCTTGTGGAGAAAGGTCTAGTTTTCCAGGAAAAGAAATGTAGTTTTTGTACATTTAAGCAAAAAGAGCGAATTTTTGTGGAGAAACGTCCATTTGTTCAAGAAAAAGAATGAAGTTTTTGTTTGGAAACATCCAGTTTTTGAGAAAAACAATGAGGTTTTCGTGCAGAAACGTGTAGTTTTTAAGAGAGTAGAACGAATTTCTAGGGCACAGTATAATTGAGTTGTTTGGTTTTATCAGGTTTAGAGACTTGGAGAAATCGTCGGCTATGCATCACGCACATTTAGGAAATAGGAATGATACTGTACAACGATGCTGTATACATAGGGAACATAGCTGCCTTATGACTACGTAGTATATGTACGAGTTGTAGGGGTAGTACAAAAATGTGATCATTAAACGACACCCTCTACAATCAACGGAGCATGAATTCCAGAGCCGAAAAAGGTCTAGATTGCGAAATTTTGTTCTTCTCAGTCCCGATCGGCTTGAGAGCGAGTGTCTATGGGCGAAGATACGAATACGCATATATGCACGTCTGAACTCATTGGGACAAACCCACTCCATGTGCATCTTGTCCTTACATACCGGCTGATCTGGCGACCAACTAACGTCAAACCCTGACTAGCTATGACTCAAAGTCGAAATCCGAACGGAATCCTGACCTTAACCAGTCCCCAATCTAGTCCAGTTTCGGATGCTATCATTTCGAACGACAATCAATAGTTCAATTGAACATTTTCCACCTGATGAGACCAAAACTAGGATAATTCTATTTTTCTCTCTCTTTTTGAGTTTTCTCGATTTTTCTGACTACATTATTTTTCTTACTGCATCATTTTTCAAAGATTCCTGATTCTTGGTTTTTCTGACTACAGCATTTTTCAGTATTTTTCAGAAGTTCCTGCTTCCTGATTCTTGTGATTGCAGCATTTTTCCTTTGTCTGATTGCATTTGTGTTCGAAAGTTCCTGATTCTTTATTTTTCTGATTGCAGCTTTTTGGGATGTATGCAGAAGAGATCGAAACAATGAGAGGAAAATTACAGGTAAAATTAAATGAAAATATCAAGGCACGAAACATCCCAAGACCAGTAATTGACGAATTCGCCAAAAGAGTACACGACGAGCTAAGACAAGAAATTATAAAGCAACCAATAGACAAGACGTTCGATGCCACAATCGCCGACTTCCAGAAACAACAGAAAGACAAAAACGTAGTCTTTCGCAAGACGGACAAGTCCAAAATTTTCCATTTAGACCGACCAGAAAATTACGAGAAAAAATCAGATGAATACATGAAGAAGACAAATGCATACGAGGAAATTGCATATAATCCGATAGACCAGATGATCCAAAACACTGGTCGGCGATTGGAATTATAATATGTTCGTTGGCGAATCGGCTCCTGTCGTTGACCGTATCGATGCTCTTCCTGTGGTATTTGGTTAAAATAGTAATTAGTGGTCTGTCGTTGCGGTAACGGTTTGGACGGGTGTTCCG
>CAJNOQ010008292.1:0-11337 GCA_905250885.1 Didymodactylos carnosus | reverse complement strand
GCAGTCTTTTCAGTAATATTACACTTCATCAAACGTACTGGGCGGTTTATGCCTTAAGGCCCTATTATTGCTATCTTCTCTTATCCCACTGGCACACATGGATCAACGTATCTATTTCTAAGTTATACCTCTTCCTTTTGTCACCTATTATACACACATACAACTTTCTTAATGTAGACTATTCTCAATGGATTTTTCTATTAATCTGCTTTTTTCTTCTTATGGGCATACAATGGGGCTGGCCCCGATTTACCCACATTTTCTCGCTTTGTTTAAATAAAAAAAAAAAAAAAAAATTTTTAACAAAAAACAGGTAAAAGATCTCGGTTACGAAAACTAATTTTTTTTATGGCGAAACCATTGATTAGATCACGATAAAAAGTCTAATTAAGCTTATTCTAAGAAAAACAAACATGCTTTAGATCTCGCAATACTTTTGAGTGCATAAACTATTTTTATTCTCACGAGGGAAGTACCCTAACTGTTTAAATGATTTTGGCCTGTAGCTTAGTGGACAATAGGTAATCGAGTGTGCTGAATCCGAATAGCACATTTGTTTGGGCCCAAAATTTTAGTTTAGAGGCCCGGTTTTTCAACGATTCGGTTTGCAAGCTGGACAACTTTTCGAAACAAAAAATGTTTTTGATCCAGCCATATGAAAGAGCCCATCGACAAACCTAAGCAAAACCATTTTTTTTCGGTTTTAGAAGAGGTTTTAAGCGGGTTTTAAAAGTACAAAACTTAAAACTGCAGGGGAAAAACGAGTTTGCGTTCTTATGCGTTTTGTGCGACAAAATGACTGTTTTCTAGGCACCCCCGATTTTGGTCTAGAAGATATTTTGGCTCAAAAACTTTTTCGCTATGAACACCGTTTTCGACAGTTGTAATCAAGTAAATGTAAATCAGTTTTGCACTTTTAAAACCCGCTTAAAACCTCTTCTAAAACCGAAAAAAATGATTTTGCTTAGGTTTGTCGATGAGCTCTTTCATATGGCTGGATCAAAAACATTTTTTGTTTCGAAAAGTTGTCCAGCTTGAAAACTGAATCGTTGAAAAACCGGGCCTCTAAACTAAAATTTTGGGCCCAAACAAATATGCTATTCGGATTCAGCACACTCGATTACCTATTGTCCACTAAGTTTCAGGCCAAAATCATATACACAGACATGTCGAAACCGGTCCTGGGTTGCTCCGTTCTTTTTTGTAAAAAGAAGGTTTTCGAAAAACTCGAACCTTTTTCTTTTGTACGAAAATAAACATTCGAAATCTATCGTTCTCCATGCTTAACGGCAAGATTGTCGTTTTTAGTTCAAAAATATTAAAATTAATGAAATTCAAAAGTAGCCAGCCATAAACTGCAAGTTTCATCTTATGCTGACTTTGCTGGTATAAACTAAGAACTGCAATTCTTTGTCGTTATTAGAATGTTGTCGAGCGGCTCACTCTCACCACTCGCCACCACCTCTGTTGTTCAAGTTTTTGCACTCTACTAGGGAGATTCTTGAATGGGAGAACTTCGATCGACTAAGAACCGATACCGATAACGCCGATCAATATCGGCGTTATAATCGTTCTGTTTCGCCATAGTGGTGAAGTAATCTGAAAGAAGAAGAAGAACTGCGATGAAGAGAAGATTTGTGGGTTCAAAAACAAAATATTCGTTATTGAAAATAAACGATGACAAGAAAAGAAGAGTTAGTTTCTGCGTTTGGTTTTGTGCTTCTGTTCGTTCATCACTGGATTGGGATTGGTATTGGACACAGTGGTTAGATTTTGAACTTGCCCAGTGTTTTCATTTTGTCTTCTCTGTTCTTGACGTTGTCCAAATTTGGCTTCAGCAATGCGTTGAATATTTTGTCAATGTTCGTTCTGCAAATTGCCGTGACACTCTCTCAATTCGAGCAGTTTTTCTTGGATTTTTTCCATTCGATTTTGATTGTCCACTTTGTCTTGATCATTTTTCGCTCGATTCCCTTCTATATGACTGAGTTTTTCTCTCAATTCATTGTAAACTTTTTCTTCTGCTACGATTTCTTGATCGGCTTTGACGACATTTTCTTTCAATATTGTTAATCTTTTTTCGGCTGTTTTTATCGTTTCGCTCGCTTGAGTTTGTCGAGCTTTTTCTGCATTGATTTGACCAACTAAACCTTGACATGTGACACGTCTTTTATCGATCTGAACACCTTTTTGATCGAATATTTCTCGGATGTTCTTCACCCGAGTTTGCTTTTGTTCATGTAGTTGTTTTGTTAACGAATAATTTTGACGAAGTGATTCGACTTTGTTGCTTTGAGTTTGAAATTTTGTTCGAGCTTCACGATGTTTGGCTTCAGCTTTGACTAAATTAGCTTTGGTTGCGTCAAGGTCACCTTGAAATTTCTTTTTGTCTTCTTTCAATGTTTCTCGTTCAGCTTTGACCGCCATCAGTTTTTTGTTGACATCGATCAGTTCCTTTTTATAATCGCCCAGAGTTTCATATTTTTCTCTGATATCGGTTTTCAACTGATCGATGGTTTTTTCTTCAGCTTCGAGTAATTCGCGTGAATAAGTCATTTCACGTTGCCGAGCTTTTTCTCGATTGACCGAAGTCCCTCGTGTTGTCTTGAGATTTTGCCGTTCATCTAAAAAGGAAAAGAGAAGAATGGAAATGAATTGATCATAGAGATTCATTTAGTGACCTTTTTGCATTTGTAATTGCGTCTTCATATTTGAACATTCCAATGTTCTTTGTGATAATTCGTTCGCTGTTTCTTGCAATGATTTTCGATGTTCTTCAACGACTGTCCGTTGTCGAGTGATGTCGTCTTTCAAATCTTCGGCTCTGTTATTCATTTCTCTGATTTGATTGTTATGAGTGGTTTTTTCTTGTTCATAACGTTGAATTTCGGTTTCGGTGCTGTTCAATGTCGCTTGAGCTTTGCTTAATTTCGCTGAAGTCACTCGATAACTGATCTCCGTGTATTGTTGTTGACGAACGGCATTTCGATGTTGTTCAGCCAAACTATCAGCTTTGGTTTTAGCCCTATCGTAAGCAGTAGCTTTGGTCGTAGCAGTTAGTTGGGCTTTGTCTTTATCAGTTGTTGCACGGATCAAGGCCATTCTCGCTTCTTCTGTTCGATTATGTGCTTCAAGGTGTTTATCTCTCAATTTACTGACCTTGTTTCTTTTGCTTTCGTATTTTTCGTTTGCACGAGCATGTTCAATGTTCTGCTGATGAGCATTGCAAACACCACCTAAGATAGATATGAGAGCACCGATAACTCGAACAGCTAATTCACAGCGTTCTTTATTCCTCATTTTTGATTCTGCTATCATCATTTCAGATTTAGCTTGAAATTCTTCAGCAATCGCTCGATCAAGTTGAGCTTTGATCAAGGCTTCATAATTGCCGGCCTTTTCACGTTGAGTTTCAGCCGTACGAAGATTTTGTTTGGCTGTAGCCAAATCCTCTTCTGCTTTTTTATGATCAGCTTCTGCTGATTGCCGCTGTTGAATTGCTTCTTCTTTCTTTACACTTAATTTTTCCGCTTCGATTCTCTGTTTGCTATTTAATGTTTCTAATCGAGTTCGTTCACTTTCCAGTGTTTCAACTGCCGCTTTTTGGTTTTCACGTTGAGTGTTTAATTCGTTCAGTTTGCTTTCGACCTGATTGAGGAGACTTTGAACGGCATCGATTTTTTGTTTTAAACGATTCAAAGCATTTTTTCGATCAGTTAATGCATCTTCTTGTGCATGAAGTTGTTTTTCCAATTGATGTCGTTTCATTTTCAACGTTTTTTCTTCACGTTCGAGTTCTTGAACTTTGCCTTCGTTCTTTTCGATTTCTCGACTTAATTCTTCGATCTCTTCGTTGATCTCGCTGATTCTTTGTTGAAGTTGTTTGAGCTCTTTTTCTAAATTTTTAATTTTAGCATTTAATTCATCGACTTCTTTCTGCAGACGAGCCACTTTTGCTTCTTTATCACGAAGAATTGCTTCTAACTTAATGATATTGCCATTTAATTGGTCGATTTTCTTTTCTAAATCTTTCCTTTGTGTTTGTAATTCACGAATGTCGTTGTTTAAATCTTCCATTTTCTTTTCATTGTTTCTGATCTTTTCTTCGATACTTTCTATCGATGATCCAATTGCATTTCCTAAATGAAGCTCTCTAGCTTTCATCATTCAAAAGTTATTCAAAAAACATTCAGGTACCATTCTTTTTCTGGATGGACAATAGTAGAGTAATAATTTCTGGACAAACTGGTATGAAATTCATACCAGTTTGTTCTTCTTATTCTTCAAAACTTTCTAATTCATACTATGAATTAGAAAGTTTTGAAGAATCACTTTCATTGTTTGTTGCAATATGTTTAAGGCAAGGAAAAACTGCCGAAAAGAAACGTCGTAGCAACGGCAACCCATGGCCATTTCATTATAAACTTGCCGTTTAATTTTGCACAGCTTCATCGTGGAAGTCTTAGGTTTTTTCAAAGAGTCTTACGAATCTGAAGGTGAAAAAACTATTTAATTCGATCGAAAAGTAGTTTGGTTATGACCGATTGAATAGAGGTTTTTCCATATACTCTCTATGTATACAAGGGCCACGTGTTTTATCTATGAAACTGTTTGTCACTTTAAACAAAACACAAAAAGAAAAGGACAATGGTTTTGCGTTTATATACAGGCTCAGTTGTACTTTTCTTGCAGTTAAAATTTGCTTTTCTTCATCTTTTCAAGTAGAATTATTCGGAAAAAGTTAACTAATTTTTAGCAAGCACATAGCAATATCAGAGCGTGAGAGGTGGATAAGATAACTTTTTTTACCATTTTAGACAAAATGTTCAATACCCAGGAAGAAATTTTGAAAAATATTCACTTAGTTTCGAAGGTTTTCAGAAAACCTCAAAACCAGACTATTTTGTGTAAACTTTTAAAATGTTTATTGAGCTTTAGGGTATACTACAGATAAAATGAATGGACAATAGTAGAGTAATAATTTCTGGACAAACTGGTATGAATTAGAAACTTTTGAAGAATCACATCGGTTCTTCAAAAGTTTCTAATTCAGGTCTTGGCTATCAAATACTGAAAACCGCAGCTCTCTACCTATCTTCTGTCAAAAGTTATTTGAAAAAATGACCAGTGCTTTAGGAATGGATAGTAGTTTTCCAGTGTAAAATAGAACGTGACTCTAACATCAATTCTTTTTCTCCCTTCTCCACATATTTCGAAAAAGTCATACAAAGTACTTTTCAGTCCTTGGTGAAAGTTATACAATAACAGAGAGAAACAGAAAGAACGTTCTTAGTAGATGTGCTCATTGTCAACTAAGGCTATAAATAGTGTAATAGTTGGTCAGCTGCAATTACTTGTTCTAAAAAGAGCCATGATTTCTTTTGATCCTAAATTAGTCAAACATGGGACAATATTAATGCGTTTCAGACACTGTATTTGTCTGGAGCATGTATGAATCAAAATAAATGATTAAGAGAGTTAAAGAAGGAAAAGAGAAAAGGGACTAAACTTTTGACGACTACTTTAGACGACCTATATATACATACATCGCCGCAAGGCCAAGCTCACCATCTTTTCCTGAATTTTCTCTCGATGTATCGAAATCGAATCAGCTCAAGTTCGCCATATCTCTCACGAATGCAATAGATCAAATCCGTTCTGATCAATTGCATCTTTTCGTGAAAATATTTACTTTTGGACTATATGCGTGCGTTTGTACTATAGTTTTAGTAGAAAGTTAGTATTCTAGCCAGCTTTGTTTGATGTAAAACATAGTGATGTTAAGATGTTGAAAGAAGTGTGATGAGTTTCCAGGAAATTCGCTAAAAACATTTTCACGCCTGCAACACTGTTATATCAATTTTTTATCTTTCATTATTGGTCTTAGTCGCATAATAGTCTCCCTTTGTGTCTCTTTTTCGAAAAATCATTGCAATAAAACTAGAAGCTTTGTTGAAGCTTCTAATAGTTTACATATACACTGAATATTTTACGCAATGAGAGGTATCGACTTTAGACAATAATCCGTTACAAAACACTAACGGCTTTGACGCTTTAAGTTCCCAAGGTCTTGGTGCTTGATTCTGGGTCAACCACGTATGAAAATGGCACATATAAGACCGATATGACTTTTCTCACGCTAGAAAATAATTATTTTTCATTTTCAAAAATGTTGGGCTTTTATAATTTAAATTTAAAATCAAAATTTGAAAATAATTATTTTCAAAATTCTCGTTAGAAACCAAAGTTCGAACATATCTAAATTTGAGGAAGTTGAGACAAAAAAGAAGCTTAGATGGTGAAGAAAATCAAGAATGGCTAAGAAAACGAGCCCAAAATCCCAGCAAAATGCGACCTTTCGTTTTGTACCAGCTGCAGCCTAGCGGTTTAAACAATAATTTCTTCAGCTGACATAAATTGGAAGAGCACACCTCCTTACATATTTTTGAAAGATTCGTCAATAACAACCTTTTCAAAATCAATAGTCTTCATTGTAAAATTCAGATATCTTGGCTAGCATAAAACATAAACAAAATTTCTTTTTGCCATTTAATAGCCAATTTAATTCTCTACAACCGACATAAGATTAATTTTCTTAAATAATGCTTCTTCAGTTTGTTATAATGATACTGCCGATGACAATTTAAATGACATTGGATTGAGCTTTAAAGGGTTAAGAGTACCCAGGTCCACTATCCCGATCGCGATCGCTATAAACTCACACTTGTCGGATCGCGATTGCTGTGAATTCTTACATTCGCGTCGCCATCATGTGAAAGTCTTACTCACCGAAAAAAGAAGTTTAGTAGTCGCGTCATGACCGCTAAATCTTCGCCCTGTCGTGTCGCGATTGCTAAAAACTCGTGCAATCGCATCGCTAGTTGATATTTCTGAATGAATCGTGACTTTTACTGCTATTGGTGAAACCATTCTCAAAAGCGTATTTTTCATAAAACTCGACTTTTACGATGTTTCTTGCTGTTTTCTTGAAGAACAAACATCATCATTAGGCTCAGCGCGGTCGATTTCGTGAGTTTCATGCAATTTTCAGCTTAGTCTTGGTCATCGACCGAGGTCCTGAGGCACTAATATAGTCCTCCAAAAATCATCCTCTCATCTCGCATGAGTCCCAGTTTAAAAAGAACACCTTGCACAAAAAAACCGACAGATTCGTATTTTAATTTCATAAGTTATGGCCTTTTCAGGTTTTCAAAGATCTAGAAAAATTTCTTGAAAGACTGATTTAGGAAATTATTTTTCTTATAGAAAGATGTTCTTAGATCTCGTCTTTCTAATGGCGAAAAGTGCATTCCTTTATCCTTTCCGTTCCAAAGCTGTTCGAAAAATGAGTGAGTTCATTGTGTTTTGAAACGGAGAGCAGTTCAGTTTTGGAGAATTTCTGAGAAACTGATGAAGAAATCTGATTCTATTCACTAAGGATGATAGATAGACGATGTCGGAGTTGCGTAGAATTGTAGAGGCTATATCTCACGTATTAAAAGTTTTCATTATATTAGAATTATTGAACAATCTTACCTTTGAGCAATCGATAAAGTAAACCAATTGCATGTGCGTATGCACTTAGGTCTCGGTTACATAATGACAAAAAATCGCAAGCCTCTGGCTTTCTTTTGTGGAACGTCATTCTAAAACAGTTCTACGGCAGCTCTTTTTACTGAATAGTCACATTATTCTTGTTACGTTTTCATACCTTTCTGTATCGTGTTTATATGTCTTGTAGTTTAAACATTTAAAAACATCAAGGAAATGGAAGGAAGTGGAGATCGGGGCAAGACTTGAACAATACTACTATGATGAAAGTAGAAATCCAAACATCCCATATCAAGCAACAGAAGAATTTGCAAAATTAACAAAAGATGCGAAGCAATTAGATCGAAAACAATTCAAGATAGAAGTATTAATCTTCACCATTGTTCTTACATGCGAAAAGAAGTTCTTTTATCTTTTAGGTCCTCTTTATTTCCGCGACTAACTATACTATATATAGCAGTTGATTTCTTGTATTAAATCGTCAGTGAGATGATCACATTCATCTATGGTTATTAATCAGTGAATCGAATAGAACAACCTAACAAGTGTTAACTTGTTGGAAAACTCCAACTTTTCGTTTTGTTCTTTCTATTAGTAATATGTACGTTGGAAAATTCCAACTTTTCGTTTTGTTCTTTCTGTTAGTAATATGTACGTTGGAAAATTCCAACTTTTCGTTTTTTTGTTTCTATTAGTAATATGTAAGTTGGAAAATTCCAACTTTTCGTTTTGTTCTTTCTATTAGTAATATGTACGTTGGAAAATTCCAACTTTTCGTTTTGTTCTTTCTATTAGTAATATGTACGTTGGAAAATTCCAACTTTTCGTTTTTTTCTTTCTATTAGTAATATGTAAGTTGGAAAATTCCAACTTTTCGTTCTTTTGTTTCTTGCACTATTTGCAATATACAGAGTGTCCAGATGTAAAATCTATGTTCTTTTTTTATAACTTTATTTGATTCTATAAAAAGAAATTTAATTAATTATCGATTAATAATCGATACCGGACAGTTTGATCGACTCGCTATTCAGTACCTCAGCTGGAAAAATGCTTTTTCTTCAAAATGACATGATTATTAAAGTTCTGTCCGACTTTCTATGAGTTTATTTTGAAATTATTTCAAATAATTCAGAAAATCAACCAAATCAGAAACGCTTTTATTCTTCTTGTAGAGCAATGGGCCGAGAATTCTAACAAGGCTCAAAAGACCGAAGTAAAGGAGCTGCTTTTATGTTTTAATATAGTTCATCAATCACTACTACTCTTTACATGCATCCTACTTGGTCTTCGATTTAAAAAAGAATTGGATCAGTTACAAATTGTCTGTAGCAGAAAACCTAAGGGATGTGAATGGATTGGTCAGCTAAAGGATTATTAGGTACTACTTAAGGAGCAATGTTTCCGATAAATTCTAATGTAAAATGTTTTCTTTTCTTTCCGCGTCATATTTGTAACAGTACAAAAATAAGTCAAATATGTATGGGGGCGCCAGGTAGGCAATATTTATCAGTGTTACGCCCGATAAGTTTACATTCATTTCTTCAACGTCTTGTGTCACTGATTTAAGCCTGTCTCAACAATAATAATCAACCAACAGTTACTTCTGAATTGTCTGATATATCGTTATTACTTTCACATGTTCAACATACGTGGTCTGAATTAGTAGTGACAACTGTCAGTTCTCACCCTCACTCCAACAAACTTACGAAAATTGAACACTTATATGAAAATGCCAAATGAAAACTTCTCGTATGATGGCACACTCACATGGAAAATACCCCACATCGGTAAAAAAATGGCCGACGCACAAAATGGAACGGAAACATCGATCTATTCTTCACCATTTTACTCATCACCAACAGGTTACAGTATGCGCATTTGTCTTTGTCTTTACGGTGATGGTGACGCCAGGGGGACTCACATATCGCTCTTCTTTTTAATTGTGCGCGGCAAATACGATGCCATTCTTCAATGGCCGTTCAAGTTCAAAGTGGCAGTTTGCCTATACGATCAATCCGGACAAGGGAAACATATCGTCGACTGGATTTATCCCGAGATGAAATCGAGTAGTTTTCAAAGACCACGTTCCGAGATGAATATCGCTAGTGGCATACCAAAGTTTTTTCCCTTACCAATGATATTACAGAATGACAACAACTACGTTAACGACGACACAATGTTCATCAAAGCTGTGGTCGATTTTGGCAGGTTACCTGAAACGATTATTCATTTTATCTTCAGCTTAAACCCGGGACTTCCACATCACGATGCACAAGTCTTAATTGAACAACAAATAAAAAAACAAACCTTCTCCTTTCACCTTTGTTAATAACAACAAAAACAACAGTGAAGTTCTTGATGAGAGACATTATGCGACTGTACACGAAAATGTTGATTATTAGTTCCTTACGTTACAGCAACGATTCATAAAACGACAAACTCTAATCTTCCTACATTACATTTGGTGCTTTTCATCTTTTTCTTGCGTTAACTGTAAAGAACTACATTTTGTTAGTTCCGCCTCATCAATAATTGACTTCTGATACCTGATTCTATTTATGTCTTTTCTGATGAGAAAAGACTTCAACGTTTTAGCATTATTCAAACTTATCATTTTAAAATCCCAGTTAGATTGAATTGTCGAATGGAAATAAGTTTTGATCATTTTAAATAGCATATTGACTGTGTCCGTGATCAGTATTAAAAACTGCATCTGATTGTGTACGATTCAGTTCTGTCCGGGGAAGAAAGTATGACCCGGCCTAATGGTTTTGTTCGTCACAAGGTACTGTGTCCAAAACCTGGCGCCGGTAAGTCATGTATAACCTTGGGTAAGTTACATATGTCTTCGTGCCTCTGATCATCACTCGTTCGACACATGCTTATTACGTTATGACGTACAATACGGGTCGTCGCTCTTAGAAAGCTAGTACGAGGTTACTAACTAGTAACAAGATCGATTTCAGGAGCTTCTCAAAGAAAGATCTTTGACTATTGCAACTGCGTTCGACAGCACCCTACGCTGCCCAAGCACGAAAACGGAAGAGATCTATACACTCGTTGAAGTATCATCCGATTCTCTAGCAAAAGTATATAGATAAAAGAGTAAAATATATCTCGTTAGCTGGATACATCGGGTTGATATAAGCTTTATTCTGTCACAATACAAGCGGAAAAATATTCCATTATAGTATTCTATACTAAAACTATCGAAAAACACGAAATCAATTTTGTACGAATAGAGATTCGAACATGTGAACTTAGCTTTGCAGAAACTGCAAACTAAATTCACTGTTCTGTATCTATATTCTGTACAACGATTGAAGTGACTCATTAGACTCGATGTTATCAGTAGTAATTTTTTTTTTGTTGTGTTTTTTATTTTCTGCTTGACATAAATATATACATCGGTTTTGACTCGATTACACGATGCAATAGCCGATGCATCTAGTAAGAAATTATGGTTGATAAAAAACAATATGAACTAGATACATCAAGCGATTAAGCGTACGATTCATCTACCTCTTTAAAAAAAAGAATCGTTAGATGCAAAAAGCGATGTAATGAGTTCAATCAAGATGAAAAAAAATGGAAAAAAAACAGAGCTCGTACAGAGATTCGAACTCTGTACTTAGAGATCAGTAGTCTTTTGTATATCCCATTCAGTGTAGAAGCATATCCCGACCGGGCTATATATCCCGATCAGGATATATATCCCGATTGGGCTATAGAATTATATCCCAATCGGGATATTATAGCTCGATCGGGACATATTTTACACTATAT
>CAJNOQ010008291.1:0-11337 GCA_905250885.1 Didymodactylos carnosus | reverse complement strand
AACGTGTGAGGTAGCAAAAAATAATGAGAGAAGCTAATTTTATTGAAAAATCGAGTATCTTCTTCCACAGGAAAAAATGAGTTTTTTAAACATTTTTTTCGGTTTTTACAACCGGTTTTTGAATTTTTTTATTTCAAAAAAGATGGCTCAACATTTTTCTGATACATACAGTTTTGTAGAGCTCGTTGAACTCTATCGAACCATGTAAAAATTTCCAAGAAAAACGTTTTACTTCATTTTTGAATTACTGGCATCTTAATTTTCTACGCCAAAAAAGTATAGAATTTCTGAAAATTTCGTAAGTTCGACATTAAAAGGCCTTCACAACCTTTAGTATTTAGTGCCAATAAATCCAGTTTTTGGCGCGCTTTAGTTTGATATAAAATACATTTGTGATATCATTGATACTTTAGGTTATAGAGGGGGAGGCAAAGGTTATGTGCCACCCTGTAAACATGAAGAAGCGTTAGAGTTCTGTTTGAAAGCATTGCAAATATTGAGACATGTTTATGGCCAGCAACAGCACTTAGAAGTTGCTCTTTGTCTGACTCAACTCGATCAAATCTATGAGAATAAAAAAATGTTTCATCTCGCACTTGAATCTCATCGAGAAGCGTTGACAATTCGCGAACGTCAACAGACGTTACCGCTGACAAGACCTTTCCATCTTCGCGTCATAAAGACGTCGCCGATAGTTTGACCAACGTTGCTAATACCTATATGCTACTGGAAGAGATTGAGTGTGCTTTCCACTTTTATCGGCAAGCTTTGGCAATGAAATTGATATATTACACACTGTCTGAACATGAAAAGTTAATTGTAAAAATGAAATCGGTTGCTCAGGCGCTCGCTTGTCTTTATCGAACATCGTCACCACTTTTTGATGTCTAACATACCGAGAAACTCTTCATCGCCTTTTACTGTGATTTGGTCACCGCTTTGGAATTATGAAAATTATGAGGGTGAGGGTCAGTTATCACCTTCAATCAATCTGAAGGAGACACGCACTATCATATCAATTATCCGCAAAAATACACGTCTCCCCAGTCACATGACTTGACTAGCATGAAAGACTAGCCAAAAAGATACATTGGAGAGAGAAAGTGAAAAATGAAATATCGTATCCAACGAGCGAGCGCTATCTGAGGAATTATTCCGACATTACACGTTCAAGTATTTGATAATTTCTTCCAAAAATGCATTTGTGAATGATGAAATTGATCTACAAGAATATCAGCGACTTTCACGCCATTTACATACAACTACTTCAGATAGTCACCTGCTCTCTGTATCAATCACAACGATCTTCACCGCAACGAACACGAATGCAAATTAAACAGCAGAATGGTAACAAGGAAGAAGTGGAAAATATATAGGGTGATGTTAAATAACAGAAAAAACAACTGGAATCCCATAAATTAGCTGACAAACATCAACAGTTGTTATATTATATAAAAAAACAACAAAAGTGGCAGTGGCCAATAAATCGTCCGATATTGTATGTTGGAAAAGTGGTTGATAGGAGAGTAAACGGTGTCTTAGACCTTGCCATGAATCCTGATATAAAATTAAGTGTAAAACTGGTGCAGAGAGAGCGTAAATAAATCAGCTACCTCGAAATTCATATTATCAAAGTACACGTGTAGCCCTCCTGCTATTTAATATTTATTCCGAAATCAACTATTATTTCTATTTTACGCTTATTTCGGACCATTTACTCCCATTTTGGAAAGTTATGGAGCAGAATAAAGGAAAAACATTTTCCCAACTTGACTCCAAGTATTCCAAAATACCTCTGCATTTTATCCTCTATCAGATAATTCTCTATCATTCACCTCTTTGCGAAAAAAAATTGTTTTTTTTTATGCAGTACTTCTAAAAGTGTTCAAAACATTATCGAAATTGTTAAAAAGCGACCATTTAAAAAACAATTAATGGCCTCTTAATTGGTATTTAACAAGCCACTAGCTATGTCGTTTTCGTTGTCATTAGAGCAGACAAGTCTTTAAAAAATATAAAATTACAATCTGGCGAAGGAAAAAAATATTTTTAGGACAATTTCGACTTATTTCAGAGAAAAAAAATTTGGTTTCACTAGTTTTAACCTCATTGATAATGATACGATCTATTTTTATAATCTGATTTAAAATTTCAGCTACACTTCTCGCTACGATCGTAGCCGAGCTTGTTTGATCTGAAGTGGTCTATTAATTACTCTTAACGGTTAATTATTCTTTTTGAAGAGTCTCACAAATTTCTGTCAACGTTATTTTATATTGCTCACCTAGAAAAATAGTATCAGTACAAGTCATTTCGTTCATTTCTCGTCATTGTGACTGATTATATGATGTAGAACAGGGCCTGTTTCTCATAAAAGCTTAAGTTTTACTTAAGTGAAAAATTTCACTTAAGTAAAATATTTTACTTAAGTGAGTTTCTCAAAAACTTAAGTGAATAATTTCACTTAAGTAAAACTTAAGTTTTTTTGAGAAACAGGCCCCAGGAAAGAAAGTACAAAATAAATACAGTCGATAGTACAGAAGAAGATAAAAAAGACGTGCGTTAGCCGGGAGTCGAACCCGGGTCGGCTGCTTGGAAGGCAACCATGCTAACCGTTACACCACCAACGCTACAGACGTGTTTGTATGTTACCAATTCAATAGAATCTGGATTCATGTAATTGGTTTCAAGAGTAAACGTGTAAAGGACCCTGCCGGATTTGAAAATTACAAGAAATCAACAAATCGGATATATGGTTTTGTAGAGAATTTTATAGCGCATCTTTTAGTCGTTTTATTTTTATTCAACTCTTTATATTTAATAAGAGACAGTGAAAATATTAAGTCTTAGTCAATTTTGACACCGACTCAGTGTAAACTTTTTTTCTCCTTATATTAGCCATTAACAAGTAAGCTTTACTTCTAATTGAATTTTGTGCATCAATGAAATGAATTTAATATATGTGTAAAATAAAAATTTCCAACCTAACTGATGCTGAAAAAAAATGCAAATCTTGGATTTAGAAAGTGTTAGAAAAGCTTCTGAAAAAAATAAAGGAAAGAAGAACCAACTTAGGTCTTAAGCCAGAAAATGCGCGTGAGTCAGGGCTTTATATTAATACTATGTCGATCTTTAAAAAGCGTATGCCTCTACCCAAAAAATGTCAGATATTGACAAAGCTTCGTATACGTTATTCATCGTTTTGGTCTTAAAATTGATTTTTCTCATTTTCATTACGTCTTTTTGTAAAAATAAGAGAATATTCTTGATCCTCGGACAAAGCAGAATCGAATGGTATATTATACGAATATAGAAAAAGAAAACAGCAATCAATCTTGGACTCTTATAAAAAGGTTCATAAACAATTTTGCAAACCTAGCTGGTTTTCTCTTTGAAGAGATGAAGCCGATTTTTTGCACTTTATTAGAACTACCATTGAACGAGCTTTAAAAGCACATATCGTTTTTTTTTCATTGTGCTTCGTCACTGAAATAGTTCATATTTTCTAAATCAGAAGCGCAAAAGTCAGAATTCTGTCCGTAATGTCATCAATATCTCCTTCAGATAATGCCAGGCAAAATTTTGTTTTCGTCAGTTGCATTCTGTAGATCTCTTATATATATATGAGTGAATTGCATAACCATTGTACCGTTTGAGAAAAAAAACACAATAATAAAAAGTTTCAAATAAACAAAATCGGAGTCGTACGTTTGATAAAGCTATATCGATTGTGTATAAACATAAATATTTTTCCGGTACTTTAGAGTTTGAGAAGGCTCCGATACAATGATTTTGAAGAACTATCCAATCCGTAGTGGTAGGTATTTCCACGCAGGTTCGCCCGCTTTATACAAAAGTTTCAGCGGTGCGAATCTTAGCCCGGATGTCAGCGAATCGTATGATGTACGATGAGTTGGAATTTTAAGTTATTTTGATCGAAATATAGACAAGACAATCTTGGTGGACATTTTCGATGTAAAATGAGATTTTCTCTGTAACAAAGCTAGAGAGTTGCAGTTTTTATCACATATTCTGGACAGCAAATGAAAAAAAGGGTAAACGATGATAATTTAGGGCTTTTAATCTTCTGAGATCATTATTATTTGTTAACCATTTGTGAACACTAAATTCTTCTATATCAAATCTTGTGAATGATTTTTCGACGTACTATAAGTTACCCTATCAAAACTACCGATGACCAAATCCAACAATATTCCTTGAATAATCTACACTAATTATGCAGACTTTTATATCTGCGCAACCAGTTATGGTATACAAATTCTTCTTCGGAGACAGCGTTAACTGTAGCAATCATACATGAACAGGAATTATTTGTTGAAGACAGTAAATATCGCTTTTGAGAAACATATCGTCATCATTTTCATTCAACTAGCATTTACAGTTCGTTGTAGAACTGTGTATACTATACAAAGTGACTTTTTCAAACGAGAAAACAACAGTAACATGTATCTATTTAGAATAGTGTTCATACAAAGTGTTTTTCTCTTATCGATGATACGAACTGACATCCTCGTAGTTTTTTTTCTACCATCAAGTACTTAAACCAAGTGATGAAGTCAGATTATTTAAACTTTTCATTTCACACAAACTAACGGGTGCGACAGAATAAATGGCCGTTAAGTTTTATTGATAAGGATTATTGGCTTCCGAATAGTCCGGATATCAATCCTTTGGATTACTGCATATGGGATGAATTTGTCCAGCAAATTAATTAGGATAAGGTCCAATCAAAAAAAACCTTGATTGATCAATTAAAACGTGGTGTTAAAAAAATTCGACCTGAAGTTGTTTTGGAAAGTTGTACAAGTTGGACTAATCGTTTGTATCGCTTATCTAAAAACAATAGAAATTAGTTAGGTTAAATAAAATACATGATTTTGTAGAGAATTTCACGGCGCATCTTTTAAAAGAAAATTTAGCTCTATATCATGAAATTCAAAAAAGTTATGGTCAAAATACAAATCGGTCATTTATTCTGCCGCACCCGTTAAAATAGTCTAATCACATTCAAAATTCAGCACTTAGGTAGAGAAAAATATCAGATGTTATCCTTCAACCGAACGTTCCATTCAAGTTAAATAAACAGCCTGCTGAAGACCCATCATTAAATATGGTTTAGTTGCGTTTAATAGTAGGTATAATTCTCACTTAGAGACACTGAGTTCAGTACAAAGACTGGTAACACGAATTGTTAGCAGTAACCTCGTTCGTCTCATCTTCTTGCGTAGTTCATTAAACCAAATTTGAATCATTATTCGATCATACAAAGTTATGTAGATGAAAAATATTTATAAGAGAACAATGAAAGATAACGCTGACTGAAACAAACTTCGAACTATCAGAGAATAGAATGAGTTTAACCATCAATGTTATAATATCATCATCATTTTTTACGATTTGCGTCGTATATTATTTTTTCTATCTTTAACTAAATAACCTAAACTGAAACATTTTCAATTAACTGTCGTCCCATCCTTAATTTTTTAACACAACGTCATTTAATCTATTTTGTACCAGTGGAATATATTTCGTTGGATCTAAGTAACTAATATTTGATATCTTCCAATAGCAAGTTCTAATAACAAAAATGGTAAATAGTTGACTTAGGAGCTATTCCTACTGTAGTAATTCATGGCCAGTTGAACCACTATAAAAAAATTTTATTTGGTAAATTGAATTTAAATATCGTTCACATGGATTTTCTTTATACGCATGGCAACAATTATTGCAACCATCACCATCGAACGATGAAAGGTAAATAATAAAAATAAAAATAATCAATTTTAGTTGCATGACGTGTATTCTATCTATGCTGAATACCAGAATAAGGGTAATAATAATAATAATAATAATAATGATACTAATACTAGAAACCTAATGAACTAACCCTTTTTTCTTATTGTCTTCGCTGTACTTGATATCGATAAACGCTAGAAAAAGGAGTTAGTTAAGCACTAAACAGGATCGGCAGCGGACTTTGAATGCTTGAATATGACGGGATGTTTCAAACTGTACATTGATCTGGCGGATTCTCTCACTTTAGTTTTCTTAGAGTGCACACACTGTTCTTACTTAAAACCACGAATATCAGGGGTCCGCAGGAAAAGCGCGAGCTGCCCGGTTCCGACTCTATTTCTTTAAATTGATGTTGTTGGACACATTCATCAAAATAATAGTATACTAGTATAATAATAGTATCAAACAAATAACTATTGTAAAGAAAACACTATCGTTATTTGACTTTTATCCTTTGTCACGCTATTGTTTTGGTCAAAATGTTCATTTCATCACTCAAAAATCCATTTCTCTTCCATTTCCCACCATTTCCTTGACGATTTTTCAACTTTTCCACGCGAACGTCAAAGTTTTTTTTTTGTTTCCTGAGTGCTCAAAATAGAAGACGGCACACAAGCATATAATAGGTCCTGAAAATTACAAATTTTATTATTTAAATTTTATTATTTTATTAAATTTTGTCCAGTCCAAAATCAAGTGAGGCTGAGCCTCACGGGTCTCTGTGGCTCTCCGGCCACTGGAAAGTAGTATTTACTTCAAGTGCTTTGACTAATTTTTGAGATATCTGATAAAGGATTTGAACGTATATCTAATATTTCCAATGAATGATTATTTTTAAGGGCTTTTGATATATACATAAAATTTTCATGTGTTAATTTTGTTGATTCTAAGCTTAATTTCTACAGTGAATAATTTTGTTCAAGAGTATTTTTTATTTCTTGAATAATTCCATCTGATACACCGGCAAGATCTAAATTTACTTGAGGATATTCTTTATCTATTTGCTATTATTGACATTTATTATAAATTTTTCGTTGTTTTTACACACTTTCGTAGAAAGTAACAAGAGTTTAATTTCGTCTGATGTTATTTTTCCAAAAGATTCCAGAAACAAGTAAAATTTCTTGAATTTTTCTTGCCAAATGTACTGAATGTGATATTGATATATGAGATTTATTATGATTTATCTGTAAACATTTAACATTTATGTCTTTAACTATTCCCAAACAAAAATTGCCCAGCGGAAAAATCTAGATGTTTTTGCTGGAGCATTGGGCAATGCGCCAGCAAGAACATCTACGTAAAAGAGTAAAAAAAATTGACTTATCTAGATGTATCGGGTTGAACTCAATACCACACAATGCAAATCTCAACAGCTTCCAGCTTTATTCATTTTTCACTGAAATCCATCTGAGACATCGGTTTACTTTCTCTAACCCCGCAGTAAGATTGGAACAATAATTGTCTGTCACAGAAGATTCGATAAAAACACGATTTTAAATATTTTTAGATCTGAGAAAAAAAGAGATATGACACAATGGAAAAGAAAGATATGCATATCAACTGTTCCAATCTTACTGCGGAGTTAGAGAACGTAAACCGATGTCTCAGATGGATTTCACTGGAAAATGAACAAAGCCAGAAGCTTTTAATTCAACTAAAAACGGAGAATAAAACAGTGAATGAAAACAATGAAGTAGTACTTCCACGTTCATAACACAATGAAAGAGAGAAGGAGAGCAAAAAGATATATGTTATGCATAAGCGCTAAAAGATATTTCCTCATGGCTGTCTCTAATGGCTGCACGTAAATACGCTATTTTTCATTTTCAGTAATTTTCACTACGCTCCTGCATCAAAATGTTCATATAGTATACTCGTAATTCTTGTTCGTGTTCAGTAACAATAAAAGATGATGTCATAATTGGTAGAATTATTTCAATGGAAGCCTGGATTTTGACGCTTATCAAGTACGATCATTAAGTTACCGTTATATAGTTGTATTAGATAATCACGTCTTTTACAAGGTAAAAATGAGCAAAATAAGGTTACAAATTAAAATATCTATACAGTATTTCGTTCAAAATCTTTTTGCAATTGAAAAACGATACTGTGTCCTATTTCTATTCTCTTTTTAAGGATCGCATACCTACACACAAACCATACGTACAAACTGATCATACAAAATTACCACTTTACGTACCATCAAGCAAAATACAAACAAACATCATACAATTGTCACTACATCATATCTGATCGTCAAAGACGTTATACATTAGAAACTTTGTGTGGACAATTTCAAAACCCTCACCTAGGAAGGTTTTTGGTAAACATGCTCTCACATCCACGATCACTCAAGATACATTTGAAAGAAGTACGATAAATTCCAAATTGCAATAGGTCCTACGAGGCCTTGGAAACATTGCGTAAACCCCACGTCTTACAGTACAGCATGGTCTGGGAAGTGAGAGTAACGTCTTCTTCAAGCACATCGACAATACGTAATGACTATGTTTAGTTAGTTTTACAACCGCTTTTTAGTTACTAGAGATTCAGAACGGAATTCATTTCCGAAAGAATCAAAAGAAGATACCACGACTGGTACAGTTTAAGTTTAAAAGGATAATCGGTCGAGGTATCTTCTTTTGATTCTTTCAGAAATTAATTTCGTCTGCGTATGAAATGAAGTAAATCACAGCTATATATATCCCAAAAAGCTGCAATCAGAAAAAATCAAGAATCAAGAAGCAGGAACTTCTGAAAAATACTACAATCAGAAAAAGAAAAGAATAATTCAGTCAGGAAAATCGAGAAAACTCAAAAATAGTGAGAGAGAAAAAAAAAGAATAGAATTTTGATATATTGTATCATCTGAGAAAAAATGAGAATACAGAAACCTATATATACCACTACATTTTCATCATACAATGCCACTTTTTTCGTTATCAATTTTTCGCTAGTCTGTTGAAAAAAAATATTCGAAACGCGTTCATACTAGCCAGTTTTTTGTCATCTTTCTACTTTCCATTTTAAAAATAAAATCTCTCAAAATAAAAAACCTTTCAAAAATAAAATAAAACCATTCAAAACTTGACAAAAAAGACCTTCATATTTTCAAAAATTGACAAAAAGATCTTCATCTTTTTAGTAACATACTGCACTTACTTCAAGGTAACATATTCCACTTACAAGCTTGCCATCATCTTTGCATTTCAGCATTTCAACATACGGCCAGCCTGACGTGTTGCCTACTGTTGGTTACTCAGCATCTGTAATCTCAATCACCCTCACCTACTATGTGATGAACGACAAATAAAATAAATTGTACATCCTACCTGTGGGCTTTCTAAATATCTGAAGATTCTAAAACTCTCTTTTCCATTGATCTATCTATATGGCTTTCTAAGTGCAACACTAATAACTGTAATCGATAACAACAGTAATCGATGCAGTAAACAAATAAAACAAGTGCAGTGCTCACCATTTTAGTCCGTTATTTTTCCTGCAGCTAAAAGTTCCTAGTTTTATTATACTTTAATAAAAAAAAATTCCACATGGGAGAAAAAATACTTTAGTTCAATCCTTCGGGAAGATCAAATTATAGTGCAATTTGTCCCACTGTACCCTGAATCGGTGCAGTCACATTGTGCAGTTGTATCACTTGTTGCGTAACATGTTCCATTATTTCGACAAGGATTTAGAGTACAAAGCCCTTTCATAATCAGAAAGAATGTGAGCGAGAATTTTGATTCAATGAAATTTTTACCTGTTTGTTTTCCACAGGCACAGCAATTTTCCTCAGGATATTTAAAGCTGCACCAACAGTACTACTACCGGCAGCTGTGAAATTGCCATTTGCACACGCACCATACATAGCATAATCAGCACAGGTGAAACCTGCGCCGTTGTTGGCACCAGCATAGTCAGTATGCCAGTCAGGTGTATCAACACATTGTATGGATATCAAACACATAAAAGAAAATTGTCATGCAGGACAAAGCATTTTACAAGTGAGACACCAGTAAACATCACGAGTGGCCCAGAAGAAATGCTACTCTCACTAGTTTTGCTGTTTCTCTATCTGCCCAGAGCTAATCTTTTCTCTACAAGATGTAGAATATAAATTCTCTACAAAATGGTTATATATTCACTGTCACTAACTATTCACAATCATTATGTTAAAACATTGTGAAGTTTCAGAAATCTTTGCAGGTGCTTTGTATTTAAATACATTTGTATATGTTGTTTATTTAAGTTAATTTTTACCGTAGATATTAGTCAAAAACAATCTCTACAACCAGAAACGATGATTCTATTTACGAAACAAATTTTTTTGAAAGCAATGATAAACAGATCCAATGATTTGTTTTGAAGATGTCTGCCCGTAGGAAGTTGGCATGCTGACGTTTATGGATATACATTGTTTTAAGACTTTACTGTTTCTTATACGCACATATAGTAAAAAGATTGTGTAATTAAAGTCAAAGACATGCACTAGCTAATTTGATTTGACTGGCAGGATCCAAATATTGCATCATGATTTCCGACTAATGTTAACCCAACCACTTTTTCGAAGTCCTAGCCTGACATTCCACATACCCAATATGGCTTCAAAAAGGTAGACTGGGGTATTACTTTTTCATATCTATCACTAAAGGAAATAAAAATACTTTAGATGCTATAAAGATATTTTCACAAGAAAGATCAAAAGCGAAATACCATTTGTCTTCTTTAGTTGATTGTCAAAACTAGTAGGAAGTCTTTTAACTGTGCAATAGTCAAAGATAGTCTAAACAATAAAATGTTTGAGTTAGTCTTGGGGTGTTGTAGTATTTAATCTTTCATTTTTATCTTCTCATCCTGTATGTATCTCTCCACGTGTAGTTTTTTATATTAGTACTACTATTTTGACTTCAGTATCCGCTAACCTATTCGAAACTATTCACGTGGATATACAAAAAACAGCAAACAATCCACAACATACAACAAATAACTGATAACATATGCAAATCAAAACTTAAGTTACGTGATGGATTCATTTTCCCTAGGGATTTTTCAGAGAGTCACCAAAAACTAATAAGTGCTGGATACGAGTCCTACACTCAGTTTCTACCTTAATTTAGCACTTTTTTATCGTTTTCTTTTAAATTCAAATTTATTTTAAGTGGCTTATCACCACTTTCGTTCCAGAATTCTTTCTCACATGAGCCACGTAGTACCCTAGTCGAGACTCCTGATTAATCTCCCGCAGAACCCCTGGAAAAAAAGTCCTCCAGGAGTCAGCAGGAGTCCTGTCACGGGGCCCCGGCAGGATCCCCTGCGGAGTCATGGAGGATTTTTAAGGGATTCAAGAGGGATTCCTCAAGACTCCCACAGGAGTTCTATGGGATTCTTAAGGAAGTTCCTGGGAAGTTCTTGGGGATTTTCAAGAGAGTTCCTGGGGACTCCCTGTGGGTCTATTGATCCATCTTCTTAATTTCATGTAACTAATTAGTAATTAAGTGCTAGATACTATCACTG
>CAJNOQ010008290.1:0-11337 GCA_905250885.1 Didymodactylos carnosus | reverse complement strand
GGAATTAGGATCAATAACTGAATCGACTAGTATTTATCTCTTCCTGACTTTTTTGAATTTTGACTTTTCCCTCTAATTTAGAAAATATCCATTGCCACCAAGATCACATAATACGGAGACATTGTCAAACCACTGCGTTTGTTTAGTTTTTAATTCTCTATCCAACCACGTTTTAACCAAGTCTCTATCTGTTAGCCGAGCTGAGCTACATTTACTTTAATAAAAGTTGAATTTTGTTTAAGTTAAATTGAAAAATTGAAATTTTGAGTTGAAGCCTTATTTTGTTTCAAAATGTTCGCCGTTCGACTCTGAATCCGAATATGTTATTTAAAATGTTGCATATCCTAACGGCGATTTTTGAAACACTTTTAATTCAACTACTATAGCTCAGAAACCACGGTTTTCTGGAACTCCTACTTCCGATAGTTTCCAAGAAAGTTTCTAGAGACGAAAAGAAAGAGAACCTCATGAAGCCTCTAAGCACTGAGTTGCATTGGGTTTGGTCTGGTAGTTTCGAAGATAGCCTAGACCAACTTTCTCGTATAACAGGCCTGTTGATAAAAAACATAAGAAAATACCGATAACAGATGAACTAACAACAGTTCATCAATCAAGAGAATAGAGAACAGAGCGACATCTCGGTGATACAGGTTACTGAACTGTCTATTGTGGCACATCTAAACTGAAAATCGCGATCTTAATGGAAATAAGGCGAGTAATACCCAGAAGAAAGTTCCATTTTCAGTTTTGATCCTAACTAATCGTTGACGAAAGTCAACTTTGTTCTATCACTATATTAGCTCCAATAGATAAGTCTTTAAAGTAAAGCTGGCATCGTTGTCACATGATTAACCTCTTAAATTTTGAACCTTAATACCATGACTTGTGCATTAATCACGTCAGAAACGACTATATTTGTCGCTAATTTAGAACTTGAATTGTTGGTGATATCCATGTTTCATAATCACTTCTGTTTCCTCGATTACCAAATATTTTCAATACACTAAGTTTCATTTTATAAACACCATTTTGAACAGCTGCAGGTACAGTAGTAATCGAATGGGTTACTTTACCATCCCACGTGAAAGAATATGAATCTCGTGGCAAGTAAGCGCGTGTTAACATTAAACCAACATTTTTATTGTTTTTGTTTAGTATATAAATATTTAATGCTGCTGTTCCTGTCAAAAGTGGAACTTTTATTGTTGGTTGTGTGGTGCTATCTGAACGATTAAAGATGTATAGTTCTTTCTGATCTATAACATTATTAGCTAAATCAGTTAACAGTGGATAACTTGTATTGTATGTAATCGAATATGAATGATTAAGAATGGGTAACTCTCGACGATTCCCAACTTCTCCGATATATGGTACATGCAAACTTTTGCCCTTGTCTGGTGTTATTTGGATATAGCCACCATAGATTTGATGATCCTTTAGATTCAGCTCTGGAGGTTTGACCTTAACCAAAACATGTCTATATCCTTTTGCTTTTATTGACAATTTTTGTGGAAAGAATGTAAGTTTTGCTTTTAAGCCGGAGGAATCATAGAGAATTGGTTGAAGAGGTATATATTGCTGCAAGGTGACGTTATACGGTTTGACTGTAGCAGCAGCTATGTTAGAAAATGTGTATGTTATTGTTGTTTCCCAATCGTTTTTAACTGTTAATTTGTAGCGTAGTTGAATGTGTTCACTGTCATTAAAACTTAGTTTACCAGGTGTTACGTGGCTATTTTCAAAAATAGCATCACCTACTTGCACTAAACCAGCACCTTGGCGAAGCGGGGTATCGATAATCGATGCAGTTTGATTGTTGCTGATTGAAGCATATTTTGCAAAATTTTGAAATTTCTTTATGACAGCCATCGGTTTGTGATTTGTTTTGCGATTCATTCCCTTAGCTTGAAGATATAAGGCAAAAGCACCACTGATATAGGGTGTGGCCATTGAAGTTCCAGAAAGCGTTCCGTATAAACCTAAATAATGTGGAAGAGTCGAATAAACGGAACCACCGATTCCACCTATATCTGGCTTTAGTTGTAGTTCATTCAATGGTCCGAGAGAGCTAAAATCAGTAACTGTTCCACTAGTAGAAATTGGCGTATATATAAATATATCATCACGAAAATAACCTTTTGGATGTTTAGAATTTAATATGGCAACACCCGCACTATTGCTGATCATGGCGCAAGGTATTTTTATATCATCAGAAAGTGGAATAGGCTCGGGTTCTGTTTCATTTGCACGGACATAAATCAAAATACCAATAGCTCCCATCTTTTGAACATTTAATGCTTTTTCAAAGAAAGTACACTCTCCTCGACGAACTAATGCAATTAGTCCTTTTATTTTACTTCTTTTAATTTTGGTACCATTGCAAGCATCAGCTAGAAAGTGTGTGGAGTTAGCTGTTGGTGCAATTTTAGTAATGGGAAACTTTAATTGTGGATTTGCACTAATATAACCATAAGTTATGTTATTTAGAATAAAACCACGTTTAACGGAATATGCATTGTCAAACGATGCAACAGCAACAACATTATTTCCACTAGCTAGATTATCTCCTGATGATATGCCTTGAAGACCTATATTTCCGTTTGCTGCCACGATAAGTACTCCTGTTTGAGCAATTCTACTCGCTATAATAGCTACGGGATCTTCTTGCCACGGTGCCAGTTCGCCCAGAGATAAATTAATAATATCCATACCAGCTTCGTAAGCTTGAATAAGGGCTTCTATTACAACATCATCTGCTGATATACCAAAACAACCAAATACTCTCCACATACCTAATGTGCTGCCATATGCAACACCTGTGATATTTGCTGCCAGTGCTCCTATAATTCCTGCTACGTGCGTACCATGCCCAGTAACTGATGAATTACTACAGTTGTCATATGGATCAGAATCGGGTATCGGTGTGTTTTTTCCTGTGTAATCATCACCAACTAAATCGTAGCCATACGCAATCTTACATCCTTTGCCAAAACATTTACCAAGTGCTGGGTGAGTATAATCGACTCCAGTATCGATAATTCCAATTTTGATACCTGAACCATTGTAGCCCAACCTATGCACCTGATCAACTTGTGTGATGTTATGAAAAAAACTTGAATAAGAGTCATATGTAACTGCATTTTTCTTTCTTTTAACATCTGTTTGACTTATGAGTCGAATAGGCCACATACTTGCTATATCGAAATGATTTTTTATATGTTGAAGAGATGCTGGATTGTGAACTTGCAGAGCCATTCCATGAAATATGGAACCACTGTACTTTTGACGAATAGTTACAATATGTTTCCTTTCGGACAAACTATTTAAAAACCTTGAATGAATACCAGGTGACTTGAATTCGACCAGATACGAATCTTTTACGTAGCTTATGGGATGCACGAATGTTAACTTGAAAATTATTACCAATATCCAAATCATCATACAATCCATTGCTGTTAGCACAATCAACAAGAATTATCGTCTACTCTAAAACGATAGACTACCTTCAACTAATACTTTTATTTAGATCAAAAGACGACTAGCTATCAACCATGACTTGTCTATAAGAGGATATAGAACGATATAGAAGAAAACCTCATACATATAGTGCTGCATGTATTAACGACGCATTTCTTCTTTGACAATGAATTATTGAGATTACTCATGCGGAATCTGAGGACAATTTAATTTATTTCATATGTTAGGGAAGCCGTCAAAATTCGCATCGGTGAATTTATTCACTAGTGACAGAATTGGAAAGAAAATTGAGTGCAGTATTGTTTAATCTGACTGAAAAAGAATGTCGAAATATCGTTGTCACATAGGAAAAAGAACATATATGTATCTATTCTTTTTTGTATTATACTTGACTTGATTGAATTGTGCATTTAACCAGCATCATTTGATGTTATAAAATTATTTTATGCAATCACATTATGTACTTTTTCTGATTGTTTTTCCAATTCAATAGTCTTTCTATTATAAAACATATCCTCGAATCTAGGCTATCTACTAGGGAAGATCGAAGAATCGATAAAGATTGATCTAGTTCTGCATTTGGCATTAGTTTTTGTTGACGGATACCCTGTAAGCAGTCTCTGTCAACTCTGTCTGTTGAATGAATTTCTTTCAACGTTTTGAAGAATACACTCAAGAGCCTCCCAAAGCTTTTCAAACTAATGTACGTTTCGACAATTACAAGACCGAGACAATTGAACCCCATGGCACACCTTTCCTTTCAGGAAGAAGATCTCTAACGAAGGAATCTGTCCAGGTGTCCGATCGCTTTAGATCTATTTCTACTTTCTAACCATCAAAAAACGGTTCTTAAGAGGTACATACCACTACGCATACAAACTAATATTGAGTGAAAGTTCAGCCGAAATCTCTCGAAGGCTTTTAAAAGGATGGCTCAACGTCTTTTCTTCTGAATGATGAAAACTCGAATTCTCTAGCTCTTTTCATTTTTGAATTGAATTGACAAACAGGCACAGGCCTTATAACTTGAAAAGATAGTAGAAATTTCAGCAGGAAAAAAGGGACAATGTTCGTCTGGTTTTTCAGAGTTTTCTGACTGAAATATTCATCCAAGAACACGTTAGGAAGTCTTCTGAATATTCTTTTGAAAAAAACTATTTTCTTATATTACTATTACTAGTAACAGTAATACTGTAACTCAATATTAATTTAGCCCACGTTCTGCTAACATCGAGAATCAAAATTAAAATAGTTAAACAGTACCCATTTCCACTTTTTATGCTATCTTGAAGTGTACGCGTTGTACTATGTATTGATCTATTTTTCAGAAAAAGATCCTTCTTAGTTTTTAAAATATTAAATCGTCAAAATCGGCTGCTTAAAATTGTCGAAATCTATAGTTCCAGTTCCATTAGAAAATTTCACCAGTTTTAAATGATCATCAAAGGTTTCGTGATTGCCCATCGGTCAACGGCATTCATAGGGAGCTTATGTCCAAATTTTACGTTTGTTCATTCTGATAACACATGAAAATAAGAGAAATCAAAGAAAAAAAGAACATATTCAGAACGGAGATAAACTGGGAGACTATAATAAAAAGCGCTAGTTTCCACGCAAAAACAGTTTTCCGTTTCTTTCTCAAAAACTAAGAGTTATCCAGAAAAAGGGGTAGCATATCTGAAATCCTCATTCAATTCTCCATCGATTGATATATGCTGTTTCCTTCCAACCGACTGTTTGAACTTCACATGGTCTGATAGAGCGAGCTAACACGCATTGAGCATTTGTAATAGCTACAAAGAGTTTCAGATTCATTCTGGAATTCATGCACGGTCACCAGTAAATTTTACGATAATTTCGTACAGTAAGTTAACGTTAGAGAAAAAAAAACCTTGATCGAATGCTTCTTACCTACCTTTACTCGAGCAAATCTATGCGCAAGTTTTAGCAGTTAGAAAGAAACAAGTCTGTCACAAAATCTTACACTGTTTTCTGAATAAGTTGAGAACGATACAGAGTTTAACTCAGGATATCTAAATACTTAGTAGAAACCAAGTTCAACTAAAAGCAATTTTCATCCATTATCGAATCAAAATTCATTAAAACTAGACGCAAACCGTTTGGAAACTATATACCCTAATCAGCCTCAGTTGTTCTATAACTTCCTTTGTTGAAAAATTAGCCTAGTTCTAATCATATATTCAATAGGATTTTCAGAGAACAGCAGAACAAAGGTTTCTCTTTGGTCTTTTGATAGCAAAATCATATTGGACATAGAAACTGATTATACGAAGGGTGAATAATTCTCTCACCACTTTCCATCAAGAGAACATAAGACACCTTCTTTTAAAAATCATAAGGTATCATCCACAACAGACTAACATCTCTGCATTTGAATATCTTCATCAACATCACTTTCATTTAAACATTTTTCTCATAGCGAAATTCCGTAAAATTAAGTGGTGAAATATGTTCCAGACATTCTGACATGTTTTGTGGTAAAGAAAATCAAGCCTATCCACAAAACAGTTTTTAGTTTATTTATCCACGTTGTTTCAGACGCGAATTATTTGATTTTTTTCTCATATGCAGATAGTTTCCAATGAGTGTCCGGTAAGTACTTCATTTTCGGGAGTACATTGAGTCTCGTTACTCGTATCCGATGGTTTATGGTACCATCAATGAAATATAATCGATCATCTAAATTTTAGGACGATGTTTGTTTTTGGATAATCAGAAAAACAAAAGGAAACATTTGCTAACGATCATCACTTATAAAAAATACACTGTGTTCAGACAGGAATTATTAACGAAGAACATATACAGACTTATGTACTCCTTGCATATGCGATAAGAATCTTAGTCATTTATTTGATTGTTTCTAAAATCATAATTTGTATTTATAAATGTTACAGTTTCGTTTACCCATTTCTGACCTTTTTTAGAACTTTTAGCGTTAAGTTCGGTAATAAGCTAAATTAAAGAGCATCTTATTTTCAACTTTATGATATTTAAAAGAGGATTCTGCATGCTATTAGATGAAAATCAAACTGTTTCTAAAATTCCTGTATAAAAGCGAGAAAGAAAAGAAGAAATGTGATTTTAAAAGTGAAAGAACAAAGATAAAGGAGATGAAAAAAAGAAGGAAACTACTTGTCTTGTATTTGTTATTTTTACTTTTTTTAGGATAAAGTAAAAATAAAATCTACAAATAATGACCTTCTTTTTTTCATCTCCTTTATCTTTGTTCTTTCACTTTTAAAATCACATTTCTTCTTTTCTTTCTCGCTTTTATACATGAATTTTAGAAACAGGTTGGTTTTCATCTAGTAGCATGCAGAACCCTCTTTTAAATATCATAAAGTTGAAAATAAGATGTAACAAGCTCTTTAATATAGCTTATTATCGAACTTAGCGCTAAAAGTTCAAAGACTAAAAAAAGTCAGAAATGCGTAAACGAAACTGTAACATTTATAAATACAAATTATGATTTTAGAAGCAATCAAATAAATGACTGAGATTCTTATTGCATATACAATGAGCACATGAGTCTGTATCCACAATAATTTGAAAATCGATCCGCTTGCAAGATGCGAACACTTTCCAAAACCTAAGATATTCATAGTTGTTATTGGCATGAGAATATGTCGATAGAGAAACTGATATGTATAGGTGAAAATAAATTAAATTAAAAAGCGTCATTGGCGAATTTTCGTCATTAATAATTCCTATCTGAACAGACTCTCTTTTTCTATTTGTCCGAGTTTTTCGTGCGGTCGACAATTTCTGAGTTGACAGTCGTGTAGAGCATCAAAGATTACCTATACTCTAAAATGCTCACCTGCCTAGAATGCTCTTTTGTTTTTACTTTTGAACTTTTTCTGACCACTGTTGAAGCTGTATCAGAAGTTTATTGTTTTCAGAACTCATCCAAAACTCATGCGGGTACCCTGAAAATTCAAGAATATAGTCAAGTTTTGATGCTCTACATGACTGTCAGCTCAGAAATTGTCGACCGCATGAGTAACTCGAATTGCTCGAGAGAATGGTTTTCCAGCAATTCGAAGACAGCTGAATGTCTATCTATGGATACCTTCAGATTGATTTGGCTGTCTGTGTAATTTAGTGAATATCTGTACATATTCATTTTTTTGGATGTCTGTAATAGAACTGGGACAGTTCCAATTCCCATTGTTTGTAGTAACCGATTAAAAGAACTGGTCACCAGTTACTATTCCTTCAAGTCAACATAATTTTGCATCTCTAAGCCGGTGTTTATTGCTCTATAATATCTTTTAACAGTAAAAGGCGCTTCCCACAGTATAGGAACATTCACATTAAAGGCTGTAGAATAATGATTTTCTATAAGTGTATTGTTTGTATAGAAGATATGATAGTATTGTCCGTAGGAACTGAACTAACGGGCGGGCTATAAAGAATTACACTACTTTGTTTTCGCTATAACTCAGTCAGTTTTGACGCTATCGGCCAAATTTTTCACCAAAAAATTATTTCGACTTTCATCTAATTGGCTTAGTTTTCTTGATCGAAGTTCTGAAAGTATAGTTTATGTATGATTTTGTAGAGTATTGAATGCCGAAGTTTTTTAAAAATAAATTTGGCCGATAGCGTCAAAACTGACTGAGTTATAGCGAAAACAAAGTAGTGTAATTCTTATGGTCCACACGTTAGATGAGTTTATTACAGTATAATGGGAACTATCCCACGCCTATTCTGTAATTTGGCTGTCTGTGACTGTCTTTAAGTGTCTGTAGGTGTCTTCATATATTACCCTCAGATCCACAAACTACACGAATTTGTTTTCGACGCTGGTACCCTTCCTACGAGCGTTTTCGAAATAACTTTGGCAAGGTGGGGGAAGTTTTATGGAGTAAGTCTAAAAACTTGGCTGATAACCAAAAAAAAGGGCTCTTAACTTTTCGGAGTAATGTTTTTTTTAGTAGGAATAAATTTTTTAAAATGAGCGGAGTAATTATTTCAAACAAGGTGGGGGAATTTCTCCACCTTCCCCCGCCTAATCGAAAACGCTGCTTCCTGCATAAAAAACCGGCGCTATTTAAATTTTGACATAAAACATGTGAGTGGTCTTGTATTCTGTTTACAGAGAGTGAGAGTTCCTTCGCTCAATAAGTCGTCTAACACTTGCTCTGTGTATTCTCTTGTTCTTACAGCGTCATATACTTTTTCCCTTTGTTTCAGTTGACAATACAACGTGCTGTACTCTAAACTTTTACAACTCTCTGTTTTATTTTGACACATGCTTGGCTGCTGACGAGACAATAAGAGTAAAAATTCAGTGGAGAAAAAATGTCTGACATAGAAAACAAATGAAGCGAGACGTTTTGTACCAAAGTAGTAAAGTATATGGACATGCTTTTAAGTCAACAAAAAACTTTTCTTTCTCGCGTTTTATATTCATACTATAATATGTAAAAGAACGTTTTTTGACAACGTGAAGAAAAATTTTTTCATTTTGGTTTCCGTGTGTGCTGCATGTGAGTCGGTAAAAATAAACTTAATCTTTTCTTTATTAACCACTTTATTAAAAGCACAATCACAAGAAACGTTATTTTCTTCTTTCATTGCCGACAATTGATTCCGGTAAAAAAAAATCATATCACTGTTTGATTTGTGCAAGGCAAGTATAAATATAATGCTGTACTTATTAAATCGCACGTGTGAAATAAATTAAGCTGTCTTCTTTTTAACATTTTCCTATCATTCTCTGATAGAGCACTGATGATCTAAAAACATTCAAATGTCGGCATATTGTGAACCAAAATTCAAAATACCACCGCCTGTTCCATTACGAGAGGGAATCATACGTAAAAAGTATAGTTACAAATCTCTATAATTATTATTTTGATAAAACCCATTTCATATTTTTAAGACTGGAAATGACTACAGATCAATTACAAAATACTACTGGTAACACCGAACTGTAATTGTCATACACTAAACTAATATGATATCTATAGATTTTAACAAACAGACACAACCAAGACAAGTCATTTTACAACGTGGAGAAAAAAAATTTGGTTTTGGTATTACACCAGTCACTAATGGTACAAACAAGACTTAAACTTATAAGACAACACTTTCAACTATCCAATCTCGATTTTGTTCATCATTTAATGGTAGATAGAGTATGAGAAAACGTCTAATTGAATTTTGGTCTTCCGACGTTTTTGACCATTTTATGATCATTTTATCGTTTCCCACAAAAATGAGAGAAAATTCATCACTCAGCAATGAAATGAAATTTAGAAGTAGCAGTTTTTTGCAGAATAGGTGAACGTATTCCACAATACTATTGAAAGTTCTAAAGGTCCAGCCCCAGTATTAGCGGAGAGTCGAACTTTTTTCGTTGTAGAGTGTCAGGATATCTATCACACTATCGTATCTGCCGACGTAAACTGCTTGGAACGCTTAAATTGTTTTTTGCCATAGTCCTCTTAACACTAAACTCTAGAAAAAGTTTTGGCTTTACATCTCAACTTGCAGGAGAGTTATAATTATTTTAAATTTATTAACTATACTAATTGTCATTCAATGGTAAACGGGAAAAGAATATTAACAGATGGTCAACAAATAATGAGTCAAAATCTTTTTTTTGTTTTTCTCTTCTGCTTTTGAAACACTTAAAAGCAGTTCTAAGATTTTCATCTGAACTTATTCGATAGAGAAGTCATTGGTCTACAAAATTGTTCATTTAGTTTATCAAAAAGCTTCTTTTTTTCGCCCCCAAATCCTGAACTTCAAGACATACTCAATGTTCGAACTGTGACAGCCAAAAACAGAAAATACGACGAAAATACTTACAACTTCAATTAAAAATATGCTCAAAGATTCTGCTTAAAATTCTACATTTTTTATAAGTTATAGGTTTCAGAATTTTAATAAAAGCTTTTAAAGGGAAAAAATATATAAAAACGTCGAAACATTTGCTTTTCTTTGCAAACTATGCCCTTGCCTAAATACATTATAAGTTGAGCCGAGATTCTTCTTAAAACTAACACTATTTTGTTCAAAATTTAATTCTCATCCCGGTCATAGAAAAATAAAAACTTCAAGGCGACGCCTAGCTTTGTAAATGATTTAATTCCGAAGCCCGTTCAAAAATACCTGGATTCTTAGCCTTCTTCTACTGCACTACAAAATTCGAAACCTTTAAAATGGCATCAACGACAGAGCACAGAATGCTGTATCTTTTGATGTTACATACTTTGCTCATAAGACGGAATTGATGAGATTATTTTCAGAAATTGAAAAAGAAATCTACAGAAAACCAAAGATCGCAGTTGAAACAATGAGTACGTCTTGAAGTTCTGGATTCTGCTGTGAAAAGAAGAAGCTTTTTGAAAAACTGAATCAACAGTTTTGTAGACCAATCGCTTCTCTATCGAATGAGTTCAGATCAAAATCTTAGAATTGTTTTGTAAGTGTTTCAAAAGCAGAAGGGAAAAACAAAAAAGATTTTGACCCATTATTTATAGGCCACCCGTTATTTTCCGAACAAAATGAAATATATAGAGCCAAATTTCTTTTCTCTATTAGTAATAATCATTTTCGACTTAACAGTTGAACTTTACAGTTCTGTAACATGGGAGGAGTTCCCACTTCAGGTAGAACTGAGGCGAGTGTATTTTATTAGGTTGAGGAAAAAGTTCGTGCGTCGTGTTAAAATAATGATTTTTTATATATTTTTTTTGTGTGTTTTTGATCTGGTTTTGTGGCTATTATGAAAATTTATTGATTTTTTAAGATGTCTGATTACGAAATCACAAATTTTGAGCTTCACGTATTGCTGCGTCATTATTGGAGAAAGAATTTGGATGC
>CAJNOQ010008289.1:0-11338 GCA_905250885.1 Didymodactylos carnosus | reverse complement strand
GTATAAAATGTGATATTTGTGAAACTAGTGGTCACACGTGAAAAAAGTTATAGATGAAGTTGCATTGATGAAATCTGCATTATACCTTGACCATGGTGACTATGTATAGTCAGTTGACTCTAGATGGTCGGCATGGTCAAGATTTTTTCACACGTAATCACGCGTGAAGATTGTTCACTTGAGTACACGTGTGAAGATTTTTCACGCGTAGCCACGCGTCTGATGTTGCAACAACACGACCAAACTGTCGTGAAACTTGCTGTCTTTACCTACAAAATTTCGTCAAAGTTCAAGCTGACATTTCACGGTCCCTCACGCGTGAAAAGTCGATAAAATTTCCCCATGGGCACTGTACTGTTGGTTGCGTCTTTTTTTCTTTATTCGTCCATCTTCAGGTATGTAGCGAGTGATCACAGAATGACCCACGCTAACAAGATGTTAAGATAAAAAATTCACTTTTCATGTGGTTACATCCGAATGTCCCTTCCAAGGGACAGTGAATTCACAGTGCTTTTACGCAAAGAAGAATGCTACAAAAATGTCTGTTTTGATTTCATTATAAAGTACAACCATACAACCAAAACTACCAGCTACAAAATTAGAAAATGATTTAGTGACTACAAGTATAGAAAATATCTAAAACCATAAAATTCATTTTTGAACTTCATTCAATTTTAAAATTCAAAAATATCGGATTAAAATGGAAATGTTTTTTCCTATTTTAATCAAAAGTTAGGCTACTCTATTGTCCTACATTAGTAATAATCTAGCTTATGGCCTGATGATCCGTTCTTTGTATAAATCTGTTACATCAATGTTCCATGTAAGGGACCGTCGGGTGTAAAGGGTTAAGAGATAGATCCTTGATTCTTATCCCATTCGAACCGCCTCCAGGCGCGCTACAAAAGTCTAACTTTTGTTTTTCAAAATCTTTTTCTCTTGGCGAGAAAATAATATTTCTTTGAAAACATAATACAAACGGCTGGGGTATTTTTCACCAACTCTTTGAAAACTCAACCAAACTCGTCCAAATTAACTTACACTAAGAAAAAAATGATGCTGAATCTGATATAAGTCATAAAGGGAGCGTTATCTTCATACTAACAATTATTTAACTCACTTTTCTCCGAATGTTTTAGATATAAAGGTCGTAAATTCGAGATATTAGTGACAACACATACAACTAAACTGTATTCTATAAATGACTTCGGAAAAGGAGAAGGAACACGTTGTCCAGTAGACTATCTCGAACGGCATGATGAAAATAATAAACTTCAGGAATTAAGCCGTTATCGTCCAGCAAATATCAAAGGAGGTTGTTCCAAAGGATTTCTGGTCATTGCATTTCTTGGTCGTGAATTGGGTTTGAAAAATGTGGATAAATTAGAATTAAATGCATTGAAAGAAAAAATGTCTTCACATCTTGCATTTCGAAGAGTAATTAGTGATTCTAGTGAGCTGGTTTTTTCCTCCCTTCGTTTCCTTACTCTCTCTTTTTTTTAATTTTTATTAGACTACTAAGCTGGAACAACCAGCAAATTCTTATGGTATTAAAATAATTTTCTTACCAAAATATCACTGTAAAATGTCGGCTGTTGAGGGGCTTTGGTGGGTTTTGGTGGAAATTTTCAATTAATGCTGACATTGATCAAAGATGCACGTAAATATTTCGAAGATATGAAATAAATTTGAAATTACAGTGACGCTTTTGGCAGACATTGAAACCTTATGATCAGGGGCAGACGTATGAAGAGGTGCTGCGGATGTTTTTCAACTCTCTTTGTAAAGGAACAGTACAATCGCACAGAAAAATAACTAATGCCAAAATTAATGATTGACTTTGTTTTGAATTTTGATTTTCTTTTCTTTACTTTATTTTTTTTATTGTTGTGTTTTCTTTCAGTTAGGCTGATATTGACAGTAGAGAATATAGACGGAAATGCAGACTACGATCCGTATAGGTGAAAGGCAACTAAAGCTTGAAATTTCCTTTAGTAGGGGTCGGGTCAAACCTCCCGTTCGCGGACCAAATACTCTCACTATGACTTGTGTCAGATTCAGTAGCATTTTTTACATAGTGTAAGTTAATTTGGACGAGTTTGGTTGAGTTTTCAAAGAGTTGGTGAAAAATACCCCAGCCGTTTGTATTATGTTTTCAAAGAAATATTATTTTCTCGCCAAGAGAAAAAGATTTTGAAAAACAAAAGTTAGACTTTTGTAGCGCGCCTGGAGGCGGTTCGAATGGGATAAGAATCAAGGATCTATCTCTAAACACAAACAACTAGATAGGTTTGCAAACTGAACCTCTCCTGAAGGAAGACTATCCGATTCAAATGCGCGCCCAAGTTACAGATTTAAAGACATTTTTGCCACAGTTAGTTCGTACTTGATCACAGTTTCTAAACCTTTTACAAGTGTTTTCAATTTCAACTTTCATCATGAGACGATGTTTAAGATCATCAGCCAATTTTTTACGTAGAATTTTTAGTAATTTCATCGACTACTTCGAGATATAAAGCATATTTTTCAAGAAAAAAATGCACACCCTAAGATAGAAGTATCTGTGGTAAAAATTCGGCTTGGATGTGAAGACCTAGAGTTTTGATTCGACCACCATCAAATTGGCCAGTACTTCAGCTTCAAAAGTACAGTTCGTTTTTTAAAAATTATTTTTCCTTGCTCAGAAAATTCATTTTTTCTAAATCAGAGGCGAAAAACTAGGAATTTTGCCGGTATTTCTCAATTTTCTTAATCATAACTAAACTTCTGAGCAATACAAATATCATATTTAAAATCGGGATCAAAAACTTAGTCGCATAGTGTATATTTCGCAACTTTTAGTTGATTTTCACTTTTTGGATGACAATCTCGGTAATTTTTCAATGCGAAAATTCGAAAAAAATGAAAGTAGTCGGATAAGATAGAAATACACATCACGCAACTCAGTTTTTGATCTCGATTCTGAATATGATATTTGTATTGCTCAGAAGTTTAATTATGATCGAGAAAATTAAGAAATACCGGCAAAATTCCTAGTTTTTCGCCTCTGATTTAGAAAAAATGAATTTTCTGAGCAAGGAAAAATAATATTTTAAAAAACGAACTGTACTTTTGAAGCTGAAGTACTGGCCAATTTGATGGTGGTCGAATCAAAGCTCTAGATCTTCACACAAAAAGCTAGATAGGTTTTTGAACAAAGGCTCTCGAATTTTGAGTGCAACAGGTTCCGGAACCTAGAAAAGATCTGTATTAGGGCACATGGACTCGCGCATAAGGCGTCTAAACTCCGTTTTTAATAAGGAGTTTGAAAATGATAAGGAAAAATTCGTAGATCCTCTTAACAAAAAAATTCAGAGCTTTTCTCAAAACGAAAAATTTTGATACTTTTCCGGTATTTTCAATGTTTCCGATTTTTCTCAATGAAGAAAGGGTTTCTCGAGGCTTAAAAGGTGATATTCGCATTCAGCGTCGTCTGGCAATTCAGAATATGTATAATATAACCAAAAATAAGTTTCACTTTAAGTTTGCATTACGTGCATTGTACATCAACTTTCTTTTTCTTTCTTTTTCGTCCTTTGTCAACAGGCACAAATAAGAGAGGGCGTATCTCTAAGAACGTTAAGTCTGTTGCAGAGTTTAAAATCTGGTAATTATAGACAGGCCGAAACGAGATAAAAATACACTAGGGAGCACAAGTTTGTTTTCCTGGTTTAGCTATTTTCAAGACCCTCATAGCGTTGAGATTTGACAATATATTCAATCATAGATTTAGCAACAAGTAAATACATATCTTTATTAAGCGATACATTCAAGAATGGTAGATCCATACACAGGGAGCTGCCGTTCAGTATCAGTTTAAGCTTCTTATAGAGACGTATTCAATATCGTGTGTAACAAGCGCATTGGAGTAAAAATGCTTTCTCGATTCAATACTACCACAAACATACAATTTAGTATTTGATAGATTTTTTGTAAATAGATCTAAATTGAATTGAGAAAATTCTGTTCTCAACTGATAATGAATAATATCAGCTTTACGTGCAGCATGATATGTTTAATAAACAGATAAGTGTAAATCAATATTTAGTTCAGCTTTGAAGAGATTTAAGAAAAAGGGAGAGATTTTGCGATTCTTTTATATTGTGTTTTAAATTATTCGATTCTAAGATTATCGCCAGAAAAAACTCTTTTCGAAAATATGTTGTTGAGTGTATATACGTTGTGTAATAGAACCATTTTGATGATGTGTGGACCACTGATGTGTTGTTTTTGCTAGTATCAATTTACTTACTGTTGAAAATTTATATTTAAATGGATTCATCATATTTAATGTTTTAGAACATTTTGTATAAATGTATTTTATATGTGCTTTCTGACTAAAATCATTTGATAGCATAACGCCTGAAAGTTAATGTTCTAAGACAGAATTCAATATTTTTGCGTGAAAAAGAATGGAATTTATTATAAAATTAGACTTTCTTGTAAATGGTATAAATAAACATTTACCAGCACTTGCCAATTGTCATTTTACTAACCATCTAGGCGCTTTTATTAGATCGCTGTTCATATCATTAACTAATTGATGTCGATTCTGGTTACTCTGATACATTGTGGTATCATCTGCAAACAACCTAATTGTGCAATCCATGTCCTCGCCAAAATTATCTATATAAATCAAAAATAAAATACAGCCGATTGGTGACCCTTGAAGTCCAAGATTCAGTAACAAATTAGCAAAGAGACACTACAAATGGCCATTTTTTTCTGAAACCGTACATTTGGCTTGCAATCATTCCGTAGTTCTCTAGAACTGTGGCGTTTGGTTGCAAAACTGATGTGCTATCATACCTTTATCTCACTAGTTTCTTGGTATAGTGGTACATGATGAAATATAGGCTTGAAATGTGTAAACTTACATCGACACGTTTTTTCGTATATCACGCTCCGATTCACATGACTTCTCTCGAAATCACTTTATTTTTAAGGTGTATGAAGTGCTAGTTTATTACACGATTGAATCTGATGGGACCCTACCATTATAATACATCGCTGCTGTACAGTTGCCCTTTCGAATTTTAGCAGAAACGCATAAAATGTGTGGATAGTTTCGTCTGTTTTATTTATCGGTCTAAATAAACAAGGTTCAAGGAGTCAAGCATATGAATTTTAACTAGAGTTATCTTTTTTGAAACCCAGTGCATTTAAAATTGGTGCAATTTTATTGGAATTGAGCTGTTTGTCTATTTTCTTCTCGGATGATGATTTTACTTCATCAGGAATTTGACATACAGTAACAGATTTGTCATCATCACCACGCGCTTGTATCGGATCCTCAACCGCTGCTAAGAGAACTGAAAAGTACGAAATTATAGATAACGATGCTAATATAATATAAGTCAGAACAGATATACTTTTTTTGAACTTTGAAAGTAAAACAATGGCTCCTATCACTGCACCAGTAAAAAGAATGTACAGAATAAAAAACGCAATTACCCATTTTGGATGTTCAAATTTTTGAAATGGATTAAAACGAATTCGTCTATATGCGTTAATTCCTATTGGCTCAGCTATTCGTCTCATGCCCGATGCAATACCTTTATGTTCACGAAAAATTGGAACAAGTAATTGAAAAAATATTTGAAGAAAAGCACCGTATGCTGTCAGTAATCCCGTACATATACCAATTTGGTTAACAATTGAAGTTGTTGTTTGATCTAAAGCAATCCACCTATAACACCAGGCACTTGAATCACTAAAATTGGCTAAATTACCTGATGAACATTCAAATTTTACAGAGGGAGAATTATCATCAGATTGATAGACGAAGCAGTCCATTGTACCAAAATATGGACAAGTAGTGTTAGGATAGATACTGACAGCAGCCAATAGGCATCCATCGAAAAAAACAATTAATACAGCAGAGATCGCCGTAGTAGTGATGATAAATAACATATATCGGTTGATACGAGAACGATCGGCTAAATCAATATGTTTACCGTATAAATTGAGTATCTGAGTTTTTTGTTTGGCTTCACTATTAACCTTGATATCTAAATAATACCGTTTAATACCAAATATTTTTTCGACAATAAGATAAAAGAGATTATTGAAAAATCGGATTAAAAGAAGCATAACAAGAAATGTTAGGGCAACCGAACCAAGTCCAATTCCAACATTAGCACCAATATATCTATTAAATGTCCAATAATCTGATGATGACATATTTACTATTAATAGTTTAACAAGTCACATTCGTATGCTTAATTCACTTTAAAGTAATTTCATTTTAGTAAGAGCATTTTCTTTTCTCAGTGTAAAAAACAAACGAAAAAGTGTGTCGAAACAACATAGTGTGCTTGTTTCTTTCGAAAATTAGAAAAGCTTAAAAAGAAAAAAATTTTATTTAATAAAAAATACAGTGACGTTGTTAAGAGATCTTTGAGTGCAAAATTTGTATGGTAAAAGAAAATAACAGCATTAAAGCGATGGGTGATGGAAGAAAAAAAAGAAATAATTTTAGAAGAAAAAGAACGGTCTATGTTCAAATGATTGGTTTAAGCTATTTTATTTAAGTGAATATACCTGACAACTCTTCCTCCTAATGCGCCGAAGCATTACATAGTTGAAGAGTAGAGATGTGCAACCCGACCCGTACCCGACCCGAAGATTGGGTACGGGTACGAAGTTGTCGGGTACGGGTCGGGTACGGGTAGAGCAGTTACGGGTATGGATTCTATTCTTATTTAACTTCCCCGAAAACCGGAAGGTTCGAGTAGAAAACCCACAAAATTTTAGTGAAAAAACACAGAAATTTAGCTAACATACATGAAGGTTTAAAATAGAATTACTTGAGAACGTAATGATAACTTGACATCTTCAGCCGAAAAACAAAAGTTTTTAGCTGGAAAACAAAAAGGAGAAAATGTTTAGGTATAAGTCGATTACGGGTCAGGTACGGATACAAATTTGTCGGTTCGGGTCAGATACGGGCACAAAAATGGTACCCGTGCACATCTCTAATTCAAAACAGTATTCAGACTGGTTCCTACTTCTACCAAAAAATCAAAAACAAATGAGTTCTTGTGATTATGACACACTGTGCTGCATTGATATCAGCCAAACGCTTCTTTTGCATATCTTTAATGATTGGCCCCACCCGTCTAGGTATTCAGACCAGCTCTTTGTAAAGAATTGCAAGGGCTAAATGGTATGTTGTTGAAAAATATATAATTTTTCATTATGGCAGAAAAATGACTAAAGGTGTGTTTAAAGCACGAAGACAAGTGAAAATCATTGTATCGACCAAGTATTGCGATTATTGACCCATGTGGGCACACTTTTGAAAGACTTATTTACAGCTCATTTTGAAGCCCGAAAAATTCTATCTTTTTACATATGAGTTTTGGTAAAAGACTTTGACATCAGACAAGAAGATGTTGGAAGAAAATGTTGTGGTATTTGTTGAAATGGCCACCAAAATTGATGTGAAAGTTTCTATCATGAGGATCAGAAGAAATTTTAGAAAGTCAGAAGTGTTGGGATGTGAAAAGAGAAGCATTTCTGATCATTCTCACTCAAAATCATATTAGTCCATTTTCTAGCAGAAATCGATACCCGTCATTATACAGCAAATAACTATTTATATATAAAATAGAACGTACGGAATCACCGACTATAAGACGAATGTCTCTTTCGCGAAGAGGACCCCGACTCTTCTGCGAACCGCTTGCGGTGTTTCGTTATAGTGTGGTGCGTTTGTTTTCAGAGAAGTTTGTTGGCATGTTTGATCGACTTCCTTTTAGCAAACGCAACAGACTATATCCTTGTATATATCCTTCCCCTTTCATCAGAAAGAATGAATGGGCCGAAAATTTTTTTTGCAGCTAACCGGTGATTCATCGTTATGCATCCAAAATAATGAAAGATTTTTTGTCCCATTATTAAGGATTCTATCGTCTCCAGGCCGAACTGCATAGTTACGCTCAATGGACTAGTATTTAGGATTAAATCGATATGGAGTTATCGAAGACAAGCAATATTTGAAATACAAGAACAACGACGCTGACGTAAAAACAAAAAAATAAGCAAGAATCCTAACCCATTTAGGTCGGAAACCAGAATCGTACAACAAAAGCATCAAGAATATTGACTTGTGTACTGATCCTAGCCGATTGGTATATAAGCCCTCTTGGCTCAGTGGTAGAGCGCTGGTCTAGTAAACCAGAGATCGCCAGTTCGATCCTGGCAGGGGGCATTCTTCTTTTTCTTACTTTGCATGTAACAATCAGAAAGAATGAAACAAGCTTTTTTTACCTGTCTTCCTCAACTTATTCGTGTTGGATACGAAAATTCCAAGTTGAAATCTCGCCATTTCAATCAATAACCATCTATTAATCTATTTTGCACAAAAGTTTCTATTTGCTTAAGGCTATGTTCACACTACGAGTTAAGCAGCTTAATTTTTTCGGCTTAAGGATTCTGATTGGTGCCTTTACGAAGAAAAAGTTAAGACACCAATCAGAATCCTTAAGCCGAAAAAATTAAGCTGCTTAACTCGTAGTGTGAACATAGCCTAAGATTAGTCAAATTTCTCGCTCTTAAAGAACCATGAACGGGTCTTGTCAAGATCCTGACTGAATTTTCGTGAGAAATCTGTTTGCAGAAATCTTAGTCAAGGTCTTGAACATATTTGTTTTAGAATCTAAACCTAACTTAGGTTGAAAAATCTTGATTAAGTTCTTGAAAAGGTTTGGAAACTTTGCTGTAGTTAACAAAATTTTTCACAACAAAGAGAAGGAGAGGTCATTTCGAATACAAAATGAATTCACCAAAAATGTAAATATACTGTAGACCTTGAACTGTAGTGTTACAGTAGAAAACAACCCACATATGAAGCAGAAAAATAAAGTGTAAGATTTTCGTCGAAAACTCAAACCTGTTAACAAAGATTCTGATTAGGGCATACGAAATTAATCATTTCGAAATTCTTCAAATATATTTTAGCGGTTCCTCGGCTGTCACCATCTTAGCCGATGAGCACGACACTATTAATTAATCAGTTGAGTAGAATTAATTGCTTCAAGTAGATTTTAATGCTCACACTTATGAACATCGGTAAACTTTAGTTCTGTTTGTATTGTCCTGAATGAATTTTTGTCGGTTATGCTCGGATTCAAGAGTCTAGTCTAGCTTTCCTAGCGGAAAGTCTGTTCTACTAACAACAAAAAGAATGTCATTGACAACAGCAGTATTTTCGACAACTGGTTTACGTTTCGTAGCTATACCTGATATTAATTTTGATTGCTTAGGTCTTTCCCTATTTCTAATACTTGTTATTACTTAATTTGTTGCCGTAATCGTTATCATCGACAACAACGATTACAAGAAACCTTCTTGTTCAATCAATTGTTGTTCCATCAATCCTGAGGATTAATAGTTATTCATCACTTAGCACCAACATCGTTTAAAAACGAAGGATATAGCCTAATTAAGATTTATGCGGAGGCACGTGTTTGGTTGAAGATGTTTCGTTACTTTTGTTTTAAAAACTAAACATATATATAACAAGACAATTTCGGTTATATCAAAGATTTATTTTCTTAAGATGGTGTGCAGATCATTTGTAACTGACTTTATACGTGCTATTTTTCACTTTTTCAAAATAGATTATCATGAGAAAAGTTAGTAATTTACTCAATAAGGATATCGTAGATCCAGTGAGCCAGTGTGTAATTATGGCGAGATAAATGTTTTCTGTAATCATTCTGAGTGTTGTGTTAAAAAGGCTTCATAATCATCTTTCTCACGAAACACTTTTTAGATGAAAATTATAGCCTAGTGAAAGTTCAGTATGATCGAGAAAACTTCACAAACTGACCGTATCATGTTCTCGAAGAAAAGTCAGAGTAAAACATGATTCAATCATGTGGAACTGCTAATTAAAACTTTTCCTTCTTCTGCAGATTGTTCTTTGTGAAGCGTTAGTAAACAGGTGGATCATTTGAGATCAACACGGCTCCATAGATGATCGAGTCTCTAGAACGCGACGCACTAAATTTTGTTGTGACGATCTATTTCTTTTTGGAAGTTTTGACATGCTTCAGATGTAAAATGTATCTTTTTAGCACTGAATATTTTTGCCCGGACCTTTAAGGCGAGACAGTGTAAAAAAACACTTGTTTGACAAAGGCAGGAAGGAGTGCAAAACAGCTGTGTTTTACCGATTTTCTATGTCATCAGAAACTAATTCGAGAAGAGCCAATTTCTTTTCGGTTTGCACACAAAATCACGATCAGAAAACATCGATGATTTGAAAACTGGCTTGGAAATCCGGTTTTACAAACAGAAATTTATAGTCAAAAGTATTCGTACACGGTTCATGAACCAAATAATGGCATAACAAAATGACCGAGTTGGTGATCGATTTTTTTGATGATGCCATCCATGGTTTGACCAAGTGAATATATGCTAATGTATGTATCAACAATACAAACAATTTTCTTGTCTAATAAATTTGATTACTTCTTCAAAGACGATTAACCACTACGTTTCAAAAGGTTATTGTTTTATCTATCAAATTCTAAAATAAGCTCATATATAAAATGCCAGCTCTTCAGCTAGAAACCAGAAAGATCGTTTCGGAGCTTTCATTCTAGTACGATCATGATGTTATTTCTGGCGCTCCATTAGCTAACTGAATAGCTAACGCTGTATGCATGTATAATATTATTTTAAGAATACTTTGAATGTTATTACTGCTGGAATTGATGTTCAGATGTTAAGTATTTTGTGGATGTATAAAACATTAGATTAGTATAAAAAAATTAGAAATTCGTATGGATTATCAGGCCAATAGATGTCAATAAGTCTTTAATTAGTAAACACACATATATTTCTTTTTACAATCTATTCTAAAACGCAAGTTCTTACAATGACTTTCGAAATGTAATTTTTTTCCAAACTCTGAGTAAGGGGCCTTGAAGTATCTGTGGATAAAAAGTCAGTGTTAGTATTATACGACAGAAAGTAACACATGTCTTAGCTCAGTTCAGTATACTACTTTTATAAACTTTAAAAATGAATAACGCCTAAGTTAAACCTCTAATTGTGTCAAAATAGCTGTTTTGTTTCTACTAAATTTTATTTCAAACACTGTTATTATTTGTCTTCCCAGTGCATAAGCTTGCTGTTTTAAACGATAATTATCAATATTCACAGCCATATACCTCAAAAACTAAAAGGATTCCTTTTTTAAAAATAGACCAGTATCGTGTACCAGTCGTATACTGTGGACACGCGGACATAGTGGTCTTCTATTTGGCTTTCAAGCCATAGAATA
>CAJNOQ010008288.1:0-11338 GCA_905250885.1 Didymodactylos carnosus | reverse complement strand
CACTGTTCTGTATCTATATTCTGTACAACGATTGAAGTTGTGTAATCGACTCGATGTTATCAGTAGTCATTTTTTTGGTATGTTTTTTGTGTTTTGTTTGATATAAGCTTTATTCTGTCAGAATACAAGTGGAAGAAAGAAGCTGTTTGCTGCGGCTGTTATTCAAAATACCGCGAATTAATGTTCTGATTTCAAGGAAGTTTGATATCAGAGTTAACACTTGCGGACGTCACTGGTTACTACTGCGGGTCGAGATGGTTGAGCAGAAAAAGACTTGCGGTTCACAGCAGAAGGGAGTTTTAAAGAGTGGTTGCACGTGGTTCTGAAGTTATATCATGTCTAATAAACAACTTGCAAACCGCCTTTATGGGCGGAAGTCAAAAACGCAACTGCGGTAGTAGGCGGTCCTGAATAAAAAGCGATGCGATGCGATCTAAATAAGCGCACAGCAGGTATTTTTACATGAAAAAAATTAAAAAGTAATTCATTTCCCGTAAGGCAACCTTGTACGTATACAACTCATTTAAAACTATGCTAGGGATGCGTGTGTATCCGAGGATATTATGTATTGCTATGAACCGTCGGAGTACTAGTACGGCGGAGTCAGAATGGAACCTTGCCGCTGAAACCCTATATGTCTACCGTATTGACCGAACAGTTCATGCCAGACAAAGAAGTAAACTAGACAAAACGGTTCTCAGCAAATAAGTGACACTCTCTTTTTTAAGGGAGCGTGCAGAGCTAGGTCTCTCTCAAAGTAGAGACGGGCGTAAAGTTCAGAACTAAGATTGCTTCGACCTCGGTTTTCGCCGGTTTGAAGTGTTCTTGTTCACCTTAGCCTTAACTTAGCTTTTGATGAGAAATGTTTCTACGCAAACTTCCTTTTTCTTCAGATAAACCGCCGCAGACCGAGTTTTTCTTCAACAATATTGGGAAAAATAACCACCGTGATAAGAGATTTTTTGCAATCTAACACCGGTGACAACCGCAAATTTCATTAAAAAATAACCGCCTTCATCTGCGGTTATTTCGAAAAAGAGCGATCAAATCACCCCTTTCGGGTGATTAAAGCCAGATAGGTTTACAAAACGACCTAGTACCCCTTCGACAAGTAGGGTTTTGGCTCCCAAATCCCATAAGGCTAAAGCTTCACAACGAATTCAGCATCATTTTTAGAATAAGTTTTTGATGCCAAATCAGAAAAAAATCGTTTGAAAACTTGAAAGGAACGATAAAGGAAGAAAATTGAATTACTTGAAAATCATAGGCGTTTTTCGAAAAAGTGGACCTTTCAAGTTTTAAGTAATACTTATGTATATGTAAGATTACAATCACTTAAATGATTTATTGTAGATAAAAATCGAATTTGAAGAACAAAAAAGAAACTATTACAAAAATTACAAGAAATTTAACAATATTCATCTAAAAGTTAAAAAGGATGTATCCATCCATTGGTAGTTCTAAAGTAAATATGGTACATTAAGTACGTTTGATGATATATTTGACAACATTAGAAACTACAGTAGATTGCCAAATACATTTCGTGTATGTGCAATGTATAGATATGTTCAACCCCACCCAAAGGTTGGGTGCGGGTACGAAGTTGTCGAGTACGGGTCAGGTACGGGTAAAGCAGTTACGGGTAGGGGTTCTATATTTTTTAATTTACCCGAAAACCGGAAGGTTTTAGTGGAAAACCACAAAATTTTAGTAAAAATTACAGGAGTTTAGCTAAAATACATGAAGGGTTAAAAAAGAATTACTTAAGAACGTAATGATAATTTGATATCTTTAGTCGAAAAACAAAGGCTTTTAGCTGGAAAACAAAACGAAGAAAATTTTTAGACATAAGTCGGGTATGGGTATAAAGTTCTCTGGTCGGGTACGGATACGAAAATGATACCCGTGCACATCTCTAATAACCACCAACTCGTAGTTTTGTTTTTTGATGATTTCACGTGCTTCCCTCAATACTAATACTGACAATAGATACATACTAACAAATGATACTAACCATACCATCCAGAACCATTGCTTCATGCCAATTTCCACGCTTTGTATATCCATTTTGTTCAGATGATAATACAGTGATGAGACGAGGTGAGCTACCCAAGCAGACAAAATTTTTCGAAAACGCGTTTAAGCGCACAAAAAACGACGAAAAATCTAGAAAAAGTGGGCGTGTTTGGATGAAAATCGGGGTTCCCGACTGTGAGCGAAAAACTAAAAAACTAAAAAAATAGTCGTTACCAGTGACGGGATCATAATTAGGGTTCTCGAGTATGAAAAAAACGGCCACTTTTTTTATCCATTTACACGCGTTTTTGGCTGAAAACGCGTGTAAACGCACCAGAAAGGGGAAAAATGGGCGTTATTTGCTCACAGTCGGGAACCCCGATTGTCATCCAAACACGCCCACTTTTTCTAGATTTTTCGTCTTTTTTTGTACTACTAAAAAAACTAAAGACTGACTGAATCTAATGACACCGAGCTCATTCTATCGAACTGACAATAAAATTTTAAAAAAGATACACTAAGTGTCTATTATATGTCTTTTAACAGGACGCTATAAAGCGTCTCCTTTGGATAGTCAGTCATATGATGCGCCTTCAAAGTAGGCGCTTTATGTGAATGAAAACCGATCTCTGCGTCTTACTATAAGCCGCCTTTCTTCTTAGAGAGCAGAGATGCAAAACCTATCTCGAATACTTCCACGAATCTTGATACAAACGAAAATTTCTGCAGGAATTGAAGAAACATGTGAAGAAAATCCATATTTTTAATACCACTAAAGCTTGATGCGTTAAATTGATCGCATCAGCCATTGTCAATAAAGAGAAGCGGTTCGAAAATGAACTATTTCTCCTTGGTGATAAGTTACGTAACTATGGTCCATACACTATTTTGTTCAGTTTTTCACTTTTCTATATCAAACTTTATCATAACTTCAACTTAGATTCTGCACAAAATATAATCAATTTTGTGTGTTCATTGTCCCTATGTCTAATGAAGGCTTCTTCGAAGTCAGAACATCACCCTTTTTGTCGTCAGATCTACCGTACTGTTGGAACAACAAGATGTCAATCCATTCAATTACATGAGATTTCTAAATGAACTTTGTGTCATTAATGAAATGTTAATTAATAAACGATTACAACCACTGAAACGTCAGAAAAGCTCTGTTCTCCTTCCAGACACGAATGTAGACCCGCTAAACCGCACGCGTAACCGCGTGTCTTTTTATTTTAAACGTGGTTCACACCGGTTCATGCGAATATAGGTCCGATTCGAACCGGTAGATTTTTTGCAGTCTAAAACCGGTGACAACCGGAAATTTCATTAAAAAATAACCGCCTTCATCTGCGGTTATTTCAAAAATGAGCGATCAAATCACCCCTTTCGGATAAATTACCGCTGATCTAAGCGGATTGCAGTTGTTTCTAACCTCGATGAAACGTAGTTTTCAACCAAAATAGCCGCCTTTAGCTGCGGTTCGATCGAAAACGGAGCGATTTTATTCAACTGAGCACACGTCGATCTATGCGGTTTTTAACAAAAAAATAACCGGCGAGAACCGCTATTATACCCGCAGCGATTCAGAAAACTGAAAAAAAGACACCCGTGGCTTTTACACGAGAGAGCAGTTATTGTGCCACAAACCGCTGGTTTTGATCGTTTTTCCGGCTTGAAAACAAACCGGTGTGACCCGTATTTTGGACCGCTCTTTTATATGAATATTCGTGTACGGACTGTCAGGCATAGCTATCGACTAAAGTATAAGTTAAAAAGAAAATCGTTAGGCTTTCGTGACACGACTTTAGAGCTACCCATTTGTTGAAACTCTTCTAGTGTATACGATTTTATATGAAATCTACAAAAAGACAGAGTGTTAGTTTATACACAACAAAAAGGCGAATGATATCACCACGCTGTTACCAAACACCATACAGACGTTTTGACATAAGGTAAAATGACCTGAATGTCTGCAGCACTAAATTATTTCTGGATTTTTCATGTTTTCAGAGTTCGTTCTTAATGATACCAATTAGACTGTCGACTCACTACGTTCTCAACTAAAACTACCAAATTTGATCTCAGTTTTTTCCCTCACACAGTCAAATTATGGAATGACTTGCCTCAAAATATCATTGAAAACAAAAACTCATCCAAATTTATCAAATCGCTTAAAACCCACCTCTATCAGTCTCTCCCAGTATATCGTGTGTATCAAATCGAGCGTGCGCCCGAAATTATCCTTTATCAAATCCGCGCAGACTTTTCTCAGCTTAATGCTGATCTATTTCAGAAACATTTATCAGATACAGACATGTGTAAATGCGGCGCTACTGAGACGAGAATTCACTTTTTTCTCCATTGTCCTCTCTACACAAATCAAAGAAAAAAGTTATATAATAACCTAAAAGATCTGTTGCACGATGGACAGCTGTCTATGCTTCTTCTAATAATGAGAACTCCCCTAAATATTGACGACTACCGAACAGTAGTTAAAAGTGTTGTAGCCTATATTGACGAAACGAACCGCTTCTTGCGGCATTAATACACATTCAGCTTCTAAACACTAATCCTTTAACAAAATCTTACGCTAGTCACGTTTTTTTTCTAATTTTCTAATTTTATTTCTAATTGTATTCTTCACTCTCATTTTTATCTTGACTTGTCTATTTTTTATTTTTACCCAAATCTTTCTCTGATACCTTCATGTTATTAACCTATTCATTTGTTACTTCTCCCTTATATTAACTACAGTAACTTCCGACACCGAGATAATGGATTTATCCGCTTCAGTGCCGGATGTTACATGTTCTTCTTTGTAACCTTGATAAATAAATAAAGCTTAAACCAAACCAACCAGAATCTTTCTTAATTATGCCTGATTGTAGTCTGCACATTTCTGATTAAAATAAGACATCTCCCAGCTCTACACGACCTTTCTTTGCAAAGTTATACAATTTACAAGAAAAGCCCTAAATGTTCATTGTCAGCTCAACGTTACAGAAATAAGAAGAAATTAATTTAGGGCTTTTCTTGTAAATTGTATAACTTTGCAAAGAAAGGTCATGTAGAGCTGGCAGATATCTCATTTTAATCAGAAATGTGCAGGCTACAATCAGGCTTTATTAAGAAAGATTTTGGTTATATTTTAGAGTTTCTGTAAAACTGGTTTTCCAAAAATCGGGATCTCCAGAACCTGTGGGGGAAAACCATTGTGACATTCGGATTTAGCATACTCGATTACCTATTGTCCACTAAGTTTTAGACGAAAAGCGATGGGACGGTTGATGGCCTGCCCTTGTTAGTTACTCGTTACTACTAAAAAAGTAACTAATGTAGTTACCGGTTACCAGTAACGAGCAACTAATATAGTTACTATTAGCTAAGTAACTAAGTAACTAATCTACTTATTTCGTTACTCTCGAGAAAGTAACGAAGTAACGAAATTTCTTTTTAAGGAAAAAGTTATATTCAAGTTCTTTTCAATATTCTCTATCATTCTAAAATATAAATCTTGATATGAAAAAGTCACTTTTCCCTAATATGACCAAAGTTCTTTTATTGATCAACAATAAGACAGAAGAAAGTAAACTTCTGAGGATGTTTTAAAACATTTTTGGTAATGAAAAACGAATATTTTGTTTTTGGTCCTTAGACTGAAAAAGATGGTAAAACAAGGATTTCTCAACGATTTCACATGCATGTACCAAAAATACCACTAAAGTGCCGGTGGACTAAAAAATTTTCTCAGAGTGCTTGTTTTATAGAATATTTTGCACGTGTTGTGTCCATCGAAGACATAAAGTATTCAAACAGAAAAGAACGCAAAAGGTTGTGTTATCTTCTTCTCTTCTCTCATATAGTTCGCAGCGGGAAAAAATAAAACCCTTTTTCTTTTTAATGAGCAAACTTTGCTCAGAAAAGGCTTTTACTCAAAATAAAGTTGATATTCATGATCTAGATAACAAGTTGGATCGAACCATATAAAACTCGATTAGTTTCTCTCACATTTTTCTTTGATCTTCGTATATAATACATGCTGGGATCATCGTTATCGTTCTTTTCCTTTCATGTAATATTTTTGCCGATGGAGAGGTAAGATGAAGAATAGATCATTTATTTTCGACTAAAAGGAGACAGGGTGACGCAGTCCATGAGATTAGTCCACGAATCATGTTTTTTCGTTTAGGTACATAAATATGTTTGAAAGTTAGGAGCAGAACGCGATAGGAGGATATGAAAGACTACTCCTTCTCTTCATTCCTTGCAATATTCTCATGAAGTATAGAAATAATTTTGTAACGAACCAGCTTTTGTCGATGGTTTCGATAATCTTAAAAGAAATTTTAAGTCAAAGCATCTAAATGTTATGAGAAATATTTTCGTTTTGCGTTATAACTAATAAATTCTAGAGCTTTAGTCATACTAGAGAAAGGTGACTTTTTCATATCAAGATTTATATGTTAGAACGACAGAGAATATCGAAAAGAAGTTGAACAAATCTATCCAAGTGATACCTTCTGATTTCGTTCGTTCATTCGATCGATAGAGGGTGTCGAGTTAGTAAAAAGTCTAAAAGGATTTTTCCCCATGACTTTTGAAGACCTGGTTTCTGGAAAAACAGTTTTTCAGAAACTTTAAAAAGTATCCAAAACCTTTTTTAATAGAACTATGTAGCCCGCAAATTTCTGATTAAAATGAGACATCTCCCAGCTCTGCACAACCTTTCTTTGCAAAGTTATAGAATTTATAAGAAAAACTCTAAATGTTCATTGTCAGCTAGGGGTGGCACTTTCCCCTCCTTTCCTGAGTGAATAAAGTGGTATCTTTTACTTAAAAAGTAAAGAGTAAACATATAATGCATATCTTTACTCTTTTTGTTGTAAAGAAAAAGAAAAAATTTTCTTTTGTTAATAAAATGTGCCACCTCTATTCTCAGCTCAAAGCTACAGAAAGAAAAAGGAAAAATTAATTTAGGGCTTTTCTTGTAAATTCTATAACTTTGCAAAAAAAGGTTGTGTAGAGCTGGGAGATGTCTCATTTTAATCAGAAATTTGTGGGCTACAGTAGCGGATTATTGAGAAATCAGTTTTTCAGAATACCGGATCTTCGAGGATCATGGGGAAAAATCCTTTTAGGCTTTTTACTAGTTCGATACCCTCTATCGATCGATGTATGAACGAACGAAATCAGAAGGTATCATATAGGTTTCCTCATAAGAAAAATTTAGATTTTCTAATTTTTGAAGGAAATACCTTCTCATAACTGTCGCTTAAAAAGATTTTTTTCAGTACTGATGATAAATGTCTACCCATGTCCTGTCAGCAGGAATTTCTTTAAGATGTAGTTAGCTTAGCTTTATGTAACTTAGATCTTTTTAACTTATAATTATTTTTCGATCGATGTTTCACTTTAAAAGTTCAAAAACTATCAGATTTTATCCAATTTCTTTTGCTTGTTTGGCTGATATCGGATTTAGATTTTCTATGAATATTGAAAAAAGAAAAACTGAACATAGCAAAAACTACAGTTTTCAAGAAAGTTTTATTGGTATTCTTTTTCTCTAATCGAGAAAATCTCGGTTAAGGCGAAAAAAACATTTATGGATAGCTTTAGATGGAGTATCTAAACATCGAGAAAAGAAAGAAAATTGTTTCGCCTTCTGTCCCATATAATCGACTTTTTCAATAGCACAGCTACCTTATCGTAAGTACAGCCACCGTCCTTCTTTGTAAAACTGAAGACGTTATCTCTACTATTAACTTTAGAGTTTTATAACGTGTCCATTTGGTGTTGAATATGTTGGTAAGTTCATAGCTATCTAACAGTCACATGAAATGGAGTGTATGTGTTTTAACTCAAGGTTTAATAATGATTGCGTTTGGTGTAGCAATGTCTGTTTGCAGTTTATTCATTGGTTACATACTGAAGTATATTGGTCGTACGAATTGTTTTCTATTTGGCACGTGTTTAACATATTCAATATATTTTACAATGTTATTCTATAAACCGTACAACATGACTGTGATCTTCGTCTTGGCGGCTCTTCTGGGTGCTGTTGATGCACTTTATGTTACTGTTTTGCAAAGTATGTATATTTTCGTTTTCATCTCATCAATATTTGACCGATTCATGAACGCAGTGTTAGTCCACTACACGATCAACAGCAACAACAAGAAAACAACTACAGCAGTCAAAGAAAATAAAATTGATTATGAGTCGATTTCTCATTTTAAGAATTTATAGTTGAAGGATTTCCAGTACTTCCATGAAGATCGGCGCGCCGAATACAAGCTTTTAACAGCCAACCGTAGCACAATGAGCAAATTTTGACTACGCACGGGGACATGTGCCAATAAAAGTGATACGAAGCCTCTAAACACTATTTTCACTAGGTTTTCATATGTGCTCTTCCTAATGGTCTGATTTACAAGTCCAAAGATGTTTTAGTAGGATTTTCTAGAGATCCGGTCTCTGGAAAACCTCACTAAAAGTATTTTTGAACTTTATGATTCGCACCATTGGAAAGAAGGCATTTTTCGTAGGCTTTCCAATTGCTTCCAAATCAAAAAGCCTAGTGCCTCACAGTGGGCAACCACGTGAACATTAGATGAGAAATGAAACAAGATTAGGACAAGATTTAAGTGGTGTCATATAAACTGTGACTAACACTCGATTTAATGGAGAAAGAGGCGTTGTTCTACCTATTAAGGCCGTTGAGATAGCCTATTTTCAAAAAATCGCTAGTTTTCCCTGGAAGAAGGACCATGCAGCACAGAAAGGAAAAAAAAGGGGACATGAATTTTATGTATATTCGGAAAGAGGAGCTCCTGCTCTATCGATCCGTAAAAATCGTTTTATTTCAAGTGTTTTCTGTCGGAAATATCCAGCTTTTTATCTAAGCTGAGTGTTTTCCGAAACATTCTCTTCAGTGAAGTGAGTTTCCTAACTTTTTCTCATGTTCAATTCTATTGAAACTTTCGTAGAATGTTAACCTCTATGTGACACATCTATAGAGTTAGCTTAAAGAGGCATAAGTGCTCCTAGCGTGAGTTAGGGATTTACAAAAAAACTCTGGTTTGACATAAAATCCGCTTTTCTCAAGCTGGACACATTTTTATTTGAAAAATAATTGCATATTCGAAATCAATGTCAAAAACTGCATTGAATGATATGTGTTTGAGGTATTTCCGAACAAAAATGTTTCGATCCAATGTAATGGGACGATTTCACCGTATTGACACAGCAATTTTGACTTGGCACGTGGATATGTGCTAGAAACATGGTACAAAAGTCTCTAAGCACTCTTTTTATAGGTTTTCGTATATGCTCTTTCCAAAGTAATGATTCTCAAACTTCCGAAGTATGTCCGAACCGCTTTTTCAGAGACCGGATTTCTATTAAACCAGTACAACCATACTTTGAAAGTTTGAAAATCATTCCTCTGGAAAGAGCGTATACGAAAACCTATAAAAAGAGCGCTTAGAGACTTTCGTACCACGTTTCTAGCACATGTCTACGTGCCTAGTCAAAATTGCTAATACTGTAAATCTGTCATTTGATTAAATCGAACGATTTTTTGCGCTTAAAAACATACAACTGACTTATTGTTCTATGGGCTGATTCTAAATATACTTTTAGTTTTTAATCAAAGTTCTCCCGGGATGAGAAAAATGGCTTTTACCTGAAAAACCAAGGGTTTTTTGAAAAACTGTAACTCAAGCTAGGACCATTTATACATCTTTATGCTATCTGTGAAGATGGATCACAACCCGAAGGATATTCTGTGAAATTTTCATCAGAGTTGGAGTTGTGAAAAAGTATGAGAGTTCACTATAGTAAACACGACTTTTGGGAAAACCGTCAGCATACAAAGAACAATTATTTTTTCCGACGTGAACGTGTAAAAACAAAAATTTGTTTTACCAATTCATACATCAGAAGATCTAGTGTTAGAATATGTATGATTTATCCAGAAACACTTTGTACCATTCATAAAAAATATTATTCTTCGCCACACCCTATGTTTTCGATCTAATTTGTCTGTTACCTTTTTTCACTTTAATACAAGAGCCGGAAGAAAAATGTGTACTCCGTTAAATAAGCCATGATCAATGTATATATGACACAACTCAAAACTCCAAAAAGCTCACTTTCATGTTTTTTACCTAATATCCATGCGGTTGTCCACTGTGAACAGTTCAGTATGATAGTTTGGTAGAGGTTGCGCAGTTATAGATATGTCGATACATTTTTTTTCGAAAATAATATGCGAAATGTAAGTGAGCAGGATCACATTAATTAAATTTTTTTCTATCAAATAACTGAATTTTTTTATAAAGTTTTCTTCCAAAGAGTACCAACATGTACTATGAAAGTCTCCAAGTCTCATTAACTTCGAATATCAATATCCTAGCTCTGTTTGCGCTGCAAATATCTCTGATATTGTAGATGAATTAATGGTCTATCTCGTATTATTTTAGCGATGTTTGGTATTCTGTTTAAATCATCGATGGATATATCGTTCACATTGATGTCCGTATGGCAACAACTGGGGTTTACAATTGTCTATATTTATACATCGTACATTAAAGTGCAACTATCGATCATATTACAAATAATTTATTTTACTATTGGAATGATTGGCGTTTTCATTGTTGAATATCTAGAACATAAAAAAAAACGTCGACAAAACTCAATAAATGAAACACAAGAACTAGAAGAAGAAATCTAAACATAAATCGTCGGTCATTTTTAGTGTATCTATCGATGAAATGTGAAACAATAATGAGATTTGGATTAAAAAATTTAGTTTAGAACATTCGCGAACATCTCTTATGTTATTCGAGCTTTTGTCTGCGATAAATCACTTTTGAACTGTGGTATATTGCATGGACTGGAAGTCTATGATCATATGAAAAAAATGTCTGGCATTGGTGTCCGGAAAATAATCGGTGAATGGATTAAAGAAATGATTTCTCTTTCTGAATTTTCACAGTATCGGCGGTTCCTCTTCTTGAAACTATTCGTCTGTGATTATAAAACAGTATTTTGCTTTTTCAGTGTATATTATGCTTTTGTTCCCCAGAGTTAAACTCTATTGCCATAGAAAATTGTACTGTTTTGTGAGTAGTTATATACGTGGAAAAGTAGATAAAACTGGCGACCGGTTTCTCCATATATGTTGAGTTTTTTCTCTCGAGAAGTCTCTCGCAATCCTCAGAGACCATCGAGTCTTTATTAGATAGAATGCATCGTTTAAAGTGTGTCGGGACTAGTATTTGTAGCACTGAAATGGAAAGACTATGACACGATCACGGATAGC
>CAJNOQ010008287.1:0-11341 GCA_905250885.1 Didymodactylos carnosus | reverse complement strand
TACCGTTTTCCGCAAATTTCTCGTCCGATTTCAAAGTCCTTGAGCAAAGCGCATACATAGTAAAATAGAGAATTTTCTGGGCTTCAAAATAAGCTATAAACGAGGTTTTCAAAAATATGCCCATACACGACAATTGTCGAAATACTAGACAAATATCATCAAGTTCACCTATCTTAGCGAAAAGGAATATTTCTTGAACTCATCTCCTCAGACCCGGAGCGTTTTATATACAGAAAGATAGAGAATTTTCTAGGCTTCAAAATAAGCTATCAATGAGCTTTTCAAAAATGCGTCCATATAGCACAATTGTCGAAATACTGTGCGTCTGCAGCGAACTTTTTTGTGGAGAGAGAGATATTTCATTATTATTTTTAATTACAAAATTTATTTCGTAAGTTATTTTTGAAGTTTATTGCAGGTCACATAGCACAACAGTTTTAAGAAAAGAAGAAATCAAGTTAAAGAATATGTAGCGTTATCTTCTTCGTCTGTGCTTTATGAACTCCTGAATTCTGGAATTTATAGAATTTACACACTTTGGAATTTATGAACCATAGAAGAAGGGAATTTATAAACTTCTGAATGTTGGAATTTACAGAGTTTACGTAGTCGGAAATTCTATAGATTCCAAAATTCAAAATTTTAAAAGTTCGAAAGCTGGGAGCTTCTATAAATTCCAACATAACATACAAAATTCCAACATAAATATAAGTTCTATAACTTTGGAACTTAGAAACTTCTGAATGTTGGAATTTATAGAAGCTCCCAACTTTCGAACTTTTAAAATTTTGAATTTTGGAATCTATAGAATTTCCGACTACGTAAACTCTGTAAATTCCAACATTCAGAAGGCATATAGCTGCTCAATCCTGCTGGTCTTACATACAATTTTCACAGCTTTCTATCGAAGGATGTTGTTGTGATTGTATTTTGTTGTTGTTGTAGCGATAACTGGTGCGATTCAAATGGCTTATCAAAAGTCTTGAGTAAACTTGATGATGGTGATAAATTGGATGGCACAATAGTATGAAATAAATTATTTGAATCAAAACTCACTAGTATCCCATCATCATTTTGATGATGATCTAAAAGAAATCCAAAAGACATGTATTTTATTATATACATAAGAATAGCCCAGACATGTCTGTCCTTTTGTCAGGAACGCTCCCAAGACACTAAACAGCGCCAATGTATTGGGTAAAACCCAAAACACAAACGACTGTAAAACTTGATTGACCGGAGGGTAAACAAGGGTGGGGAATCCGATATTAGAAATGAGTTATGAGTTATTAATTATTATTAGTTAATAAATCAGTTATCGAAAAATGAATGAAAAAATGAATGAAACGCTGAGCGTCCGTGGTTTTCCACGGGTTATTTCTAGTATAAAATAAAGGTATGAGTCTAAATGTCGGTTTTTTCACCTGTTACAGTCCCGCGTGGCCAGACACTTCTACCGATATTGTCACCAACGTCAATATTACATTTACAACAAAGGATCGGCAATAAACATATTGCATCTAAAATATTTGGTGACCAAAGGAAACCTGAGCAGTTGACAGAACAAATAAACCGAAAATATGGAATTGTTGACGATGATGAACTTGTCAATTCGATCGAAAATCGCGGTATCATCAAATATAACCTAGTTATTTCTATTCACACTACGTTCGTGTCCATGACTATTTGTAGGTACGAGAGGTAACGCATCACAACCCATTCGACGAATTCATCCGATATTGGTCGTGGACGAGAATGACATAGCATCACTTACCAAACAGCTGAATGTTGAAAATGCTACATGTGCTTATAAACCGTTGGGAATATGTAACCCAAGCGATATTGTAACTAATAAGACCAAACAACCTTATAACAACAATAAACCACCTGAAGTTCCGAATTTCGAACGAATTTCGAATGAGCATAACCTTAACCTTAATAGCCAAATTCGAAGTAGTGAGCAATGAAACAATTCCTCTTACTTTTATCTAAAGTCATTAGCGTTTCTGTATTTATAGATTCGTCTACCATTCAAACATGCACTGTTGCAGCACCGTCGTCACAAGTATTACTTCCACTAGCTTGCTCAACTCCCAAAAAGCCTAGTAATGGCACAATTATTATAAATTCTCATGTGCAAACTATGGCATCGCCGTCACCACCAACTACACCTATTGATATTGAACAGTCATCTCAAATAAATAAAGAAATAATGGATGTTTTGCCATCGCGGCAACATATGTCTATACCAATAAACAAACAGTCAGTTGGTTTGATATACTCGGCAGGTAAACATATATGATTAGAGATCCCAGTTTGAAATAAGCAAACTACATTTCCATTACAGCAGTATTATCAGAGGTATTCATTGGTAAAACAAGTCAGCAAAATGGTCAGCAGTCTGAAGGTAGTTCACCTGCACAAGTATCAAATGGTAAGCAAAACATTTCATGTATGCAATATGTCTATACAGAGGTGGAATAGAGTGTGTTAACAAGACCTGACTAATCATTTATCTCTTACTTTAAAATACACCAGAAACACCGGAATTAAATCTGGCCTTACAGAAGTTGGATAAAAATCAAACATCATTGTCCAGTCAGATTATACCATCGGTGGTGCGACCTGCACCTGTTAATGATGAATCAGCTAAAATTACATGTTGTATCATCCCAGGATAGAAGTAACTATTCTGCATGCACATTTCATTAGTAGTTTAACTGTGTATATTTTGCCCTTTATATTAGTACCGCTGAAATCAATCGAGAATCAAAGCCAGCTATATGAACATCGAACACAACAGCAAAGTGACATTTGTATGACAGAATTACTTGACCGCAAATCAAAATCATCAAGTTATATACAATACACTTATACCTATTCTTGTAGAAAGAGGCTTGCTATGAAAGCACTAACGGCTAGTTTGTTGGATTCCAAAGATTGATTACCAACCGGTTTCACTTTTATTCAAATAAAAGCTCTTCAGGGTATCTAGAAAACTCAAACAAACACGTAAAAAATATAAAAAATAAAATAAAAACAATAAAAAAAATGATAGAAAGAAAAACACACAATAACAAGAAAACACGACAAAACGCAAAAAGCACGTCAGTCTTCGACGAGGTCGAGTTCCAGTTGTGCGGCTAATTCGTCGTACCGACTTCGTTGGCAGCGATCGACCTAGAAGCATCTACTCTTCCGTAAAATCGGCCCAAAAAGACTCGACACTTCCTCGCATTGGGAGACTCACCATTGGAACCTTCCGATATTTCGCCATGTGGCAACAAATACGGGGGAGGGTCGATAACGACTGGCTCGTCGACATTGGCAGCATGTTGAGGGGCCGCTAAACGAACTGACGACTGCAGTATGGGCGGTTTTTTATGACTGCCACGTCCACTTGCGTATGTCACCTCTAAACGCTTGCGTCTCTGGCGTCGCAGAGTACTCTTCTTCGGGCACCTTGAACGCGACGACGGATGATGGTGATGTTCGATTGAGGGTCGATTTGTCAAATTCTGCTAGCACGTTTGTAGGCTCGGGATTTTCACTGGTAGAATGTTGTCAACAGCATCAGACATTTCAATATAATGTCTATCGAATGAGGTCAGATGTCGGCTTCTTCTTAACTAGTCTTTGTAAATTGAGAGCATTGCCAACACCTACAATAGATGAAATAGGTCCTAGGGATGCAAAATGCTGTTTCCATAAACGATGAAAATGAGACGCAAAGTTGTCTATTCCTTCACAGAACGTAAAATGGAATAGCATCGAGGTCTCATAATCAATTTGAGCAATATTTTGATCTCTGGTATAGAAAAAATCCTGAAACAGAACCTCTCGAATCTGAGAAAAAATAGATGGGTTCGGAGTCTGCATAGAATATTTTTTGCAACTCTTTTGAATTGCGTCTGAATGAATTCTATTTCGTATCCGTTCAAAGAAGAGCCATCTTTATATATACCGCTTCTTTCGAGAACAATGCAAAGGTCGATGAATACCTAATCGCATGTATTATATTGGTTGTTTTATATTGTCCTAAACCTACAACTGCAACAAAAATGTCTTTACAGTTGAAAAACGAATGAAATTTCGTCATTTTTCTCATTAACTTGTTAAAGTGTGAACTTCGATGAGTTATTAGTCTCATTGTAGTTTCGAATTATCTATAACTGTAACTAGATGCTTCATAGGTCATCTAATCTCTGAATAGACACAAGTCATTCATATGATGATTAGGCTCCTAGGAGAAGATGGAAAGGCACAAAGGGCTGTGAAGGGAAACTTAAAACCTTTCTAAAGTTGCGACAATGTTTTTTACGTATTGATTCTACTTGCAAGCTCAGTTTGCTGATGAAAAAGCAAATTTTCATTAGCAGTGCTTCAATATTCCAAATTAAACTTATTCAGTCTATTATGTTGTTTCTCAGCAAAAGCACGAAACCACGATAAATTCTATAAAGAGAGAATAATATCATAATAAAACATTCCTATGAATGAAAAAAAATTGGCTATTTTTATAAGTTTAAGTTCCAAAAAATTTCTGGCCATGTGGACAGGGTGAGTGAGTGGTCGGAGTAGCTGAATGTTCTCGAGAGGGAGGAAAGGGCCCGAAAATATCGAAAAACCTGTCCACGTGGTATCCAAACATCCCATAAATGTGTCAGTTTAGGACCAGACAATTTGGATAAGATACAATAACAATTTTTTATTATTCTATGTAGACAATGCGAAAGAGAAAAGAAGCATTTTGCTTAGTAACAAGTCGCTTTTCAATAGCACAATCACAAGAGTGCATTCTCTGCATGGTATTGAGAAAAAAAAATATATAATTTCTTCAGCAGCGAACAAAACGTCTAAAACATCACGAAACTCTTTTGCTATGAACTCTAATAGTATACAGTGAAAAGACCCACTGTTCTTATAACAATTATTATCCCGAAAGAGTTCTTGGAAAATGTCGCTTCCTGGTCAAAATGTTTTGCAAAATGGCCGGTATCCCGTCCGGTCTGCACATGTTCGCCGACGACCGGTGACTGGCCGTTACCAGTTATGATTTTGTTGACCGGTTCCATCTCTCAGCGAACCCATTGCTACACCACCAATTTATCGGTAGTATAAACTGTCTGAAATAAAATAATTATTCTCCAAAAACAAATTCTGCACATGATGGCTCACTTAGTTTTCGCATTGACGATTTTCATTTTCTCGAAAATTTTCTCCACATGAAAAGTCGAAAATGTTTCACCGCAGGCTCCGGTGGAACACAGATTCTGTGAAAGATACATCGTTCGATGTAGAATTTTCCGCTGATTATAGTCGCTATGATAGTCAGAAAGCTAATGGAGAACTGCACAACTTTCGTCTAAAACATTTCTTTCCATGTTGCATCGATTGGTAGAAATAATCGAAATTATACACACTACTAAAAAATATTTCATTGTTTTGTTCTTTCCTAACGACATCTATTTTGCTTATAACTGCGGTTCGGCTCAACGAAATCGATTGAGAATATTTTTGGTACTAGAATACACAATTCTTTATTATTGGTAAAATTTCAAGGGTCTGGCCTTAACTGTTTTTAAGTTACGGTTCTTAGAACACAGAAAAATGAAATTCCGTAACGCTTGGACGTGCCGTTGTCTTAAAAAAACAATATCTTCATCAAGCGAGTTTTAACTTTTTTTAAAGTCAGATGTAAAAGAAACAAGCCTTGATGGGACAGATTTACAGTAGAAAACTAAATTCTTCAGTTGGCTTTGTTGGAAATATCGTCATGAGTCTCTTCATCTATTGGATTCATTTCAGGTGTTTTTTAAACAGATCATATTACTATTCGGACAAAATACGATAACAATTTTTTGTATGTATCAGAGTCAAAGAATTGTTCCAAGTTAGAAAGTGGAATATTTTTTGCTGCAAGTAAATGACAGAATGATTTCATTGCACTCTCGGCAGTAGAAGAGCATGACGAAATGGATGGTGTCAAAACACGAGGTCCCGATGGTATACAATATTCAGTATGATTAACGAATGATATTTTAAGTCCAGACATTGAATTAAATACGAGAGATTCATTCTCACGTAATTGGAAGGCAAAATCAAGTATATCATAATGATTTGCCTCAGTATGATAGCTTAACCACTAAGCATTTTTCTTGTCTTTATAAATGCGCACAAGAGGATGGTTTTCATCGCAAGACTGTTTTTCATATGTTTCTCCGAAACCGATTGCATCCGTCTTTGTTGTAATCAAAAGACTGTGGCATCTTTCGTTTTTATATACACGAGTGCCCAATGCAAAATAATTAATATATTTACCACTAGGGTACTTTTGTAGTAGTTCGTTAAATGCAATGGTAAAACGAATGGAACCATACCAAGACTGATTAGTGCGAAATGGGGGGGATCGTTGATCTTTTGAAGTTGGTACTACTGTTCACCACGAGAATGGAATGCCTTGATAAACTTTATTCTGTTTTCCACTCATGTGAAACTTGCCATCTATTATCATTTCAATTACATTCTTGACATGAGTATCGTGTTTAACATCCTGAAATTCGTATATGTCAGCATGAATACCTTGGAAATCGAATCTTCCAAAACACCATTCGTTAAATCTTTTTGTGTGTCGAGGGATTTTTCCATAGAGCAATAAATGTGCAAAATTTAGCTCATTTAGATATTTTAGACAATTTGAAAATAATTCTTCTTTCCAATTTTCATAATCTGACCAGTCCTTTCCATCAATATTCAACACGGACAAGATGTGCGCTAGGTTCTTTGTTACGCTCGAAGCATTATTTAGCGGACGATTAAGGAGAAAATATCGTTTACAGACGTGCTCTAAATTGATTAATAATTGAATTTTATGTCGGATAGAGAAGTGATTGAGTTGTATCAAACGTTGAATTGAATCAAGCAACTGCTCAGTGCATCCATCTTTATACGTCATTAACGAATAAGCAGCAAAATTTTCTACGTCGTAAGAAAACTTGACATCTAAAGTAGCTCAATTACAGTCATATTATCAAGCAAACAAGAAATTATTACAAATACCTGCAGCGCTTGTCACTTCTATTGGATAGTGCGTCATGAATAAGGCGTTTTTAATGTACTGATGTCTGCACCAAAAAGTAACCAAAAATATAGAATAGATTTCTGATAAAGAGGATGACACAATAAACGACTCGGATCTTCTATTCTGCCCTTAAGAACAAAGATTTTACAGAATTCTTTTATTTTGTGTCCCTAAAAAGAAGCTGTTTTTCAAGTTCATGCTTCGCAACAAATTTGAATTTTGTCTCAGTTATTACAGAGTATTGTGAGCCAATGAGAGACAAACAGTTATAAGAGAATGCGAAAATAGTGATCATAGCTCGCTTTTTTCCTTCATTTGACTTCACACATTTCTTATCACATATATTGTGTTTTTTGTAGCAACTGGTGAACGAAACAAAGCCGATACATTTTGTCACCTTATTACATGCGCAGAATGACTCTCTCCCGCTTCTCCATGCGCACATTTATGTGTGCTCAGTGAAAAAGATTCTTTACTTTCAATAGGAAATATTTATTATGAATTTTACAAGACTTACAAGCAGAAAGCTGAAAAATAGGGGGTCTTTTATTACAATTTTTACAAGGTGAGTTCAAGAGGGGTTCAAGATGAGTTCTGTATAGGGTATCTTTATTGTGGGGAGGCCTTCTAATGTGTCTACCCCTTTTTGTATATTAAAAATATTTGTAAAGGTATATACAGATGGAAGAATACAAACGTCTTTCTATGCAAGAATATAAATACGTATACAGGTGAAAAACATTTCTTATCATGATTTTATTTGTTTTGTTGACTTTGTTTCATTATGTCGTATTTTAATGTCAGAAGACTCAAAAAAGAGAGTCGATTAAACAGAGTGGAGAAAGCTATGCTGCGAAATAGTTGTCCAATTGAATCTCGTTTACCATTATTTTAAAAATAAATTCGGACCAGTATTTCCAGGATGAACGGTGCAAAAATAAATGAGGAAACCGCATAAGTTTGATAATCTGTCCACTTCATTTTTAGTCTAAAAACGATTCTATAAATAGTAAAAAAGTGACGAGTGCGGTATAAATACTGATACCACCAATTTTTTTCTTCAATATCTCGGTGCGTTTTCATTGTGGAGACTTGAGCTTAATCTCAAAAGATTCTCCATTCGATTCTGTTCAACAACTTAAGAAAAGAGCACGCACAATACGTAACCGTAAATTCATAGGCTGTCAACAGTGCAATATTCCAAGCACTTCCCAGCGCACATTTTCAAAAGATTAATTATGTCTCTGATTCTGTCTAATCAGACTTTTCCCTGGCGGATGTCGGAGCAAACTGGTATATTCTGCACCTCTGGGCTGCACGCATAGGAAATTCATGTATAAGAGAAAAATAATATATTAATATTTATGGAGAAACAGTGATCTTTTTCTCGGTCTCAGTGAATGATATTCTCAACATAAGACTTCTTAAAACCAGAAGTGCATAAAACAAAACCAACATTTATGGGAATTGTAGACACTTGTTCGAAAGGTAATGATGAGGACAGCCAGTTATATCTAGATGAATACGAAACACCTATCATAACCGATAAAAGTGAGATGAATAGTACGGTTTAATGATGTTTGTGCAAAAGGGTATGGTTTATACATGAAAATCCTAACTTTGTAATATAGCTTTTTTTTCGTTTAAAAATTTCTCCATTGCAAACTATTCTTCTTGCCATTCCCTTGACTTTAGTCTGTGATCTTACAAAATGGTTGTCTGTGTATCTGTCTGTGGTCAAAAAAATGGAGAAGGAAAAACCCACAGGGGAGAAAATATTCAAAGAGATGACCTGAAATATCTACCAATAAAGAGAGGAAATGAAGATACACAAACTTTCTCGGTAGTCCCGACAGATGTCGCCAGAAATCAGTCAGTTTTGATAACACAAAAAAAGTCGTCTACGGATAAATAAACTTACAGAATATAGGGAGTCTATCATAACGAATCGATCAGAAATACTTTCAGCCCCCTTGGGATCTTCTGAGGGTATCCAGAAAACCGTTTAGCTTTATATCACATTGAATGTTTTCTCCATAGAATCAGAGAAGTTCACAACATTTCTCAGCAATCCTAGCTGCAAATAAAAGCCTTGAAAGGTCGTTCACAGATATAAGTTCCTGAAATCAAGGGGCACGATGAGTGTAGGCGCGCGTTACTTCGTTTGTTATCGATTACAACGACATGAGATGGACGAGTTTACTAATCAGCTTAGTCATGTTTTAAATACTGTTAGAATACAAGCTAAAATAAAGTATGATTTAATTTTGTTTAGAGATGACTTCAATAGGTCATTACCAGTATTGGTGTTCTACGAGATCCAATACGAAAGAAGGAGAGAAACTTTTTCAGTTTGGTGATAATAAAGATTTAGTTAGTGGACTGACTAACACAACATATGGCTTTCATAGCTAGCAGATGGAGGTATCTGAGGTATCGCGCGAGAAGCTCAGATTTTCATTAATTATATATTTTAACGAGACTTTTATTTTCCTTCTTTATTCTCTTAAAAAGAACCATTTAAAGACGCTTTCCCTAAAGACGACGCGTAGAGTCTCTTCGGGCACCGTTATGGCGACTAATCATTAAAAAATACCACTCGCAAAAGTTATGAAAACAGGCCATTATTCGTGCACATCTCCATAATCTAGGAGAACCAATTTGCGTAAACCGCGAGAAAGTGGGAAGTGCCCATTTAGGATCTGTGATTGCAAAAGCACTAATTGAGACAATCTTAAAACTGATCTGCCTTCCCTGGGTTGTCTCTAATTAATGAGTCACTATTGTATGATTCAGACAATCAATCTCTATTGAATCAAATAACTAATACGTTAGCTCATACATCACTCGCAAGGTTGAATTACTAAATCAACGCTTTTCGTCTATCAGTACGTCAGTGTTATGTACAACTCATTTTCAAAATTACCAAAAATTATGATGTCATCATTTCACATATATAAAACAGAAATGTAGGAGCTGCTGAGCAGAGTCGATATTTAAAGGATTTGTGCATCGGACATGAGTAGGAGGATGAGCAGTAAAGCGGGTCCTATAATTCCATCCTCATTGAAGCATAATCGTAACCAGCCACTAGGCCTTGCAGAGTTTTCTATAGACTGCACTGCAAACGAGATGATATCTACTGCAAGTGAACGACTTTTGTGGATTCACCTGGTATTCACTATGTGTATATGCATTTGCGCTATTTCCATGTTTTGCAGTGGAAATGAATAACTATGCACTATAATGCCCGTTTAGGCACACGTCAGTTACATCGAAAGTGCATAATCCAGTGTATTTTCGCTGGACTTTCAAAGCTTCGCAGTGCATAATGAGTGAATGAACAGTGCATTCAGCACTGCCATTCACATACCATGCAATATTTTCGTACATTGAATGACCATTTTCAGTGCATAATAAGTGCGTAGTGTAAGAGGAAAAAATAAAATAGACAAACAAAGAGGAATTTAATTCTCTATCAAACTGTTTATTGGGTACCAAAATCAGTTAAGAATCCTCTGCGTAATATTTAAAGTATTAGTACCCTAGTGTTTAAAACTGCATTGTTCAGCGGCTTAAACGTGCGTGGCGGAATTACATTTTTTCAACTTTTGGGCTCTGTTTTTCCTCAAATACTGAACAAAAGATGACGAAATTTTTATCAGAGATGTGCGGTAAATGCTTGGTTTGTGGGTAAAAATTTCGAATGCGCCGGTTAAGTAGAACGATTTTTATGAGCAAAATAGGTGTCGTGACGGAATTACATTTTTAGCCTTTTTTTTCTAGTGCTCTATAAACTTTGAAAAATGCTTTAAAACAAAACATATTCAGAAAAAAAGTCTGATATAAAAGTTGTAGAGCATGAAAAGAGCTTTCGAATCACCTCTTTACTTTCACTCAAAAATGCTTAAATGAAAAGAAACAAGCGAAATGGCTCCATGACGGAATTACATCATTTTTTTGCTTTCTTTTGCGGTGAGTTTTATCGTTATATTTCTACCGGTAAAAAGACTTCCATAAACTTGATCTGCAATCGAGTGCCCTCTATCAAACTAAGCAAACAAGAACGGTGTGAGAAATGTTTTTGATTTTCGTAGAATTGCTCCAAAAAAAGTACCATTTCGAATTCAGCAAAAAAATCGGCAAAAACCAGCAAAAACTTGTTTAGTGTGCAAAATGCGTTTTTTAAGATTGTTTCGACAAAGTCAATAGTGCATTTTGTAGAGAATTTAATTCTTTATCCACTGATATACTTTCTGA
>CAJNOQ010008286.1:310-11341 GCA_905250885.1 Didymodactylos carnosus | reverse complement strand
CGGCGATTTTCTAGATTGTTGGAAATTCGATTTTCTATAAACTGGAAAATCCCCACGGAATTCCCATATGTACTCTTTGAAATTCGCCGAGCATTTTCCATAAATAATTTCCAACCTTACAGTGTATAGATCATCCGGTCTTCTACATGCAAAGACAAAACATGGGAAAGACTGTAAGTCCAACAAAACAGGGGTATTCGCACCGCTTTATTGGTACCCTGCTATACATCAATGACCGTCAACTAGAGTCCTGCAGGTTAAACCTAACCTAACTTAACCTAACCTATAGGTTAGGTTAAGTTGTAGGTTACGCCATTCATAACCTATTTTTAACATAAACGAAAGAAACCGACTTTGAACGACCACATTAAGCGATCAACACTTTGAGTAGTAAAGCGTAGTTCGAGTGGAATTTTATCAATTGAAGATGAAGTTCAGACCGAGCTTCTCTAGTTTAAACTGAACTATTTTTAAGCTGAAAACTAGCACAATCAAAAAAGGAGGTACAGAGAAAAAACTTCCGTTTGCTAAAAATAGATGGCAAATACACAACAATAACAGAACTTTCGTAGCATCGAGAGCCTAAAGTAAAATTCTAGTCTACTCTTAAGAGGGTCTCCCTATTCAGAAAGCTATTTTTCAAAGATTGCATTAAAGAATAAAAGACTCAACAGATTCAGATATTCATGTAAAATGTCATGTATTTTGTATAAGCTTACCTTTCAGACGGTGTTTAGATAAAAAACAATAACGATCTGGAAGAAAGCCGAAGTTTAGGCTTCTGAAACCAGATTTTGGGAAGAAATTGCAAAAGGTTGTATTAGATTAACCTAGGTTAGGTTACGAAAAACATTAATAGGTTAGGTTAGGTTAGGTTTAGGTTGTCCAAAAGTCGTAACCTGCAGGACTCTACCATCAACAGCCATGTTTTCTGTTTTTTGAGGTTTTAGTGAAAAACCACTGTCTCCTTAAATTGCTATGGCATTATGTGAAAATGTACATCTTAGTTACCCGCATGGTCCATTCTAAACTTGATTCTTATCTCAAATCTTATTCGAGGTCAGGTAGCACAATGGTAGTGCATTGGTCTAATAAGCCAAAGGTTGTGGGTTCGAGCCCCATCTTGACCATCAGTTTTTGCTTTCAGTTTTTTTCTCTCGGCTTCCGGAAAATTTTTTGAATATCTTAATTACATGTGTGTGAATGCTCCCAGGTGGAGAACATAACTGACATTTAAGGGCCCTACTCAGGAAAAGACTTTTTTTATTGTACATCCGATTTCGATGGCGCTTTCAGTGACTAATGCGTATTGTCCTACTAGCTTATGGTAAGAATTCGAGATCGAAACGTTGAAGTACTACCGATTTATTGTGTGATAAGGGGCAAAATGTGGCTCTCAGCAAGAACGTAAAGACTTTTTTGTTGGAAGGTGCAGAAAGCTGCGAGTGGCCTCAAATGAAAGTAGACACCTAAATCTAAGATTTGATCCGCGGCGATTTTTGAATTTCGTTTCCGTTTATTCCCTACACGTATTTTAAGTTAGATCTCTGAAAATAACCCTAATTCGGCGGGGTATTTGCCACTTATCTCTGCACTGAAAACAAAAATTAAAAATCGCCGCGGACCAAACTTTAGATAAATGTCTTAGCTTTTAAATAAGAAAATAATGAAGGTTTTACGACGAATCGTCTGGGAGGAGACACAACTTTGCTTCGCAAAAACCATATCAGAGGTGCAACCGGTATCAGTATCGGCGCCGGTCCAGTACCAGTACGAATTATAACGCCGATCGGTATACCGGCATTAGTATGAAGTATGATCAGTCGGCCGATATTGTTGGTATTTTGCGGTATAAATACGATTTTTTTCGGAAAACATCGTGTAAATTCAGTTCAACTGTGACATATTTCTTCTACTAAAACTTCATTCCAATTACTTAAGCTTTGTCGGCTTATATAAACTTCCTAATTTAAAAGATTGAATTGAATTGCTGTATTCGCAAAAAATCGCGTGGAAAATCAGCTATACATAATCAAGGTGAAAAGATTAATCTATCCCCCCCACACATAAAATAAAGTTCACAGTAAAGAAAAACAAGGAAAACGTATTTGTATTTAGGCAAAATATGATTAAGACAAGCCGGTACCGGTACGAAGTTTGTATACCGGTATCGCATTTTTGATACCGTTTACACCCCTGAACCATATTCTAAGCAATAGCGTCATCACTTTATTAATTATAGTTTAGCGTCTTTAGCAAAACTAGTATAACTCTGCAGGACGAAGTCGTACAAACCTGCTAGACATCTTATTCTGATCAGAATACTCTGCTCAACATAGCTCCATGTCTATTAAAACGGACAACCTAAAAAGTTTTAATTAAAATGCGAAATTTAGAAAAAGGTAATTTTAGGGCTTTCAGAAATCTTTTTCAAAAATCTCCAAAACCATTGAATTTTTGGTAAACTGAGACGGATTCTGACAGATGACACTTTGGGATATGAACTGTATGGTTATTTCAGTTTCGAAGATTTAGAAGAAAACATCGAATTCCTTAGGGGGGAGCTCCCTTAATAAGCCATTTTAAATGTATACAAAACAAAAACTGGCTTTTAACATCCAAATAACTGTTAAAAAACTGCCAGGTAACAGTTAGTTTATTGTCTGTTATGTGATTGTTGATAAAGGCTCGATAAAAGGTATTTAACATACCACAAAATGTTGAATAAAAGCCAGTTAACGGTCACGGTTTACTGTAAATTTTTTGGCTGTTATATTAAGTACATGTGTCCAAATAAAAACAGTAGAAAAAAATTCGGTTGTCGAGACATAATCGATCATGTGCAGATATAGAGAAGGAAAACACATTTGGAATGATGTAAACAATAAATAAAGAATAAATAAATTATCGTACATAACAGCAAGTATGACGGCTGCAAAAGCCAAAAATCAGTCGTTTAATGAAATAATGGATATTATCAAAATCCGATCCGTTTGTAATTCGGAAATGGCACCTTGCTAATAGATTTTGACGTTGATTTTGTACCACGAGCGCATGAGAAACAAATCGAACAGTTTCGCCTTCCTAAGAGAACCATGAAATTACTCTTTATGAGCTTTTCAGACTATTTTAGATTTGTACTTTTTTCGATCTTCATCCTACGTCGCTAGTGGTATCTACTTCTTTTCAAAAAATGACAACTCACCTATTTTATGCAGGATTGCAAAACAATTCAAATTGGGATAGAGCAGATCATAGATGTAACCGGTGTAAAACTTTTGGGCCGACAACAGGTACCGGTCTCAACATATGCGACCAGATCGATTCAGTCTAGAGGAGCCGATCCACCGGTAGACCGATCGGTTTACGTCTTTCTCCTCGATCAAACCGCACCCGGAACAGCCGATCGTCAGTCCATACCGGGACCAATTACAACTATGGAGCAAACTGTACCGCTGTACCAAATTTCTACAACATATTTCTTCTCGTATCACCAGTTTAACCAAACTCTTGTAGTTTTTTTCTAAATGAATTGTTCTCGTATATTACAGTAACCGATAAAACTACTTTTCATGATTAAAGCGCTATGATATTTGTTATTCTTTCAATAGTTAAGGCTTAATCTGGAGAATTTTTCGAGCCATAAACACTTCTGACAATTAGTCTAAATTTTTTATATTTATTTTTTGAATATGTTATTACATTAATAATAAGAGATATAGACCGTCCTCGAAGCGGAATAAAATACGATAAATTTATAAAATTCATAAGAAGTGCTTGATTATATAATAATATCTACATCGGTTAATGTTTAGCATTTTTATTGTCAACCACTTTTGTGGTACTAGCGATACCTTCTGCTTTTGCTTGTGTTGTTATAACGGTCGTTGTTGTCGACTGTAACCGTCTTGCTGTATCATCATGACCCAATTGTGCCACTTGATCAGTGATTGTCTCAACTTTAGCATTAACCGCTTGTTGAGCTTCTTTCAATACGTTAATTTTCATTCGATTTGCTTCATCATTTAAATCGTCAATACGTTTTCGTGCTTGTTCTAATATGTGTTCTTGTTCAGTATTCAAATCTTTTTCTAATTGTGCCAATGTTTTCGCTTTGTCTTGATCTAATTGATCAACGTAATGTTGCAATTTTATCTTGTAATCTTGTTCAACTGTTGCATGACGTTTATTAGCGTCGAGTAAGAGATTTTCTTGTAATAATTGTGTTTCATTAACAATTTTTACTATAGATGCTTGAACAGCATCGCTTATTTCATCGGTACGACGTTTCGAATAATCATCGATTTGAGAATGAGTAGAACCTGAACAGAAGAAAATTTGCAATAAAGTAGTAAGAAAAAAGGCATCAGTCATATTTTCTGTTTACACATTTACCAAGTTTTTTCATTAATTCATTGATTTTAGCCGAGTTCTCCATGTTAACGGTGGATAATGTTTCCGTAGTAACAACGGATCGTACTCTGACATCATCACTAACAGCTGTATGGACAGCGGCAGATTGAACCCCGGTTGTTGCTTCAACGGCTGTACCTGTTGACTTCGACATTGCTGTATAGGATTTAGATAACAGTGTAAAATGTTTCACTGAAATATATGAAAGAAGATGTCATTTCAGATAGATTAACGTATATAGCGTTGCAAAAAGGCATGATAAATGCCCTTAAGACAAAGATGCGGTGTTGGTCGTAAGTAGTCATATACTCAATGGATCAAACTGATTGTTACCCTTTTTTCTAAACAACATGATCTGGCAGGACCGATTCTTCAACAAAGTGGTACAACTTCTCTCTAGTATATTCAGCTCAAGACAATAAACATTCAAGTTTAACTACTCCTTGGTTCAAAATGACAATAGTAAAGTCGTGATCTTTTAAAGATCGATCAAAAGTATTCATTCGTTCGGTCAATAGAATTTTATTTTCTTACTATGTATTTGAATTGTTTTGAGGAGAATCTGAACATTTAGGTAATATAGACTTTCAATATCTTTAATCTTTTAATGTAAAACTTGGTCTGTAGTATGTGATATACAGATTTCTCAAAAAGTGAGGTGTTTTCTAATTTCTTATTTGAACGAACAGGAAAAAAACGGCATAACGGGTGTTACAAAAGTTCCTGGAAATATGTCACTTCATTTTTCTTCTGCTAAAACATGTTTTGGAAAAATGAAAAATAGCTATTCAGAATCTACATTTCAAGAGATTTCTAACTGTGTGTTCAAAAAAATTTCTATCATTTGTGACCTTTGAGCAGTAAGCGCATCTTTGATTGAGACAAAAAACTAGTCCGTAAAAAACGTATGTTGCAAAAGTTCTTGTGCAAATGTCATTTCATTTTTCTTATGCTAAAAATATTTTAGAAAAAAAAAACAAGTTTCTCGAAATCTACATTTGTATGAACTTCCTCAGCTACTGTTCGAAAACTTTTCCGTTTTTGACCTATGAGCACAAAGTGAATCTTTCAAACACACCAACGTTTGGTCTAGAAAGAGGAATACATGAAATTTTTCCAAGTCTAAAATTCAATGCCGTTGAGTAGAATTATTTTAACAATGTAAGCTATTAGAGCAGACTTTTCTCTGCAAAATGACGTGCTCAAATAGGATATAGGACAAAAGGTTTAGAAGTTATCGTTATTTTTCGAACATTAGCTTTTACGTCATAAAAAACACGATGTTTCAAAAAATGATGACTTTGTATAACTTAAAAGATGCTCAGATTTCAATACGCAAAATAATTTTGGAGTGTCTATTTTGTAGAGAAAAGTTTACTCACGTTTGATCTCTCATTTTAATGCTGTTACTGTTGAAATCAAGAAGATATACAAGTTTCTTTTCTTTACAGACTACATGTTAGTGCCCTTTAAAGATGCACTTACTGTTCGAAGGTCACAAGTGATAGAAAGTTTTTTGAACACATAGTCAGAAAGCTCTTGAAATGTGGATTCTGAATAGCTATTTTTCATTTTTTCAAAACATGTTTTAGTAGAAGAAAAATGAAGAGACATTTTTTCAGGAACTTTTGCAACACTCATTATAACACAAGTATCGTAACTAAAATATGAAGTTATTAATTTGACCATCGAATATTTAATAAGTTGAATCTTTTTTATTAGTTATAATTTTCCCAGTCTTATTCATCGTTTTGTAAGACGCAGTTGAAAAGACAAGTGCACTAAAGAGGATTTGCAGCATTTTGTTGCAATGGCAGCATCCACCGATTCATGAAGAGGGCCATAACAAGTGTAATGCATGACAGAATGTATGACTACTTTTGTGGTCAACACTGTATATAGTAGCAAACATGAGTTTATAAAATTTAAAACAGTACTTTTGTTCGATTTAATTTGTATTAATTATTTAAAAAATCAACAAAAATATTATACAGCCGCAATTAAAAATATCTGATCATTCAAATGTTTTCATATGTTCCACCACTTTTTAACAGAAAAATCAAGAATTATTTTTAATAAATAAAAATTTATTTAGTCGAAATGCAAGTAAAATCATTCACGTTATTTTGAAAGTATACGTTTAACATAACATTGAATTAGCCAAAGACAAATTATATAAAGATTTCTACTTTTACTCTGAAAGAAGTTGAAATTCAAACAAAACAGATTCATTGTAGACGTCTGACTTCTAATAAATACTCTGAAACACATATTGATGAAGCAGAATAGAACCCTCTGGCAATATCTGTCAACAAAACAACATACTTACCTCTAAAAGATATATATCTTTTCCCCACTTAAGTTGAAAACAAGAATAGAGCACTCTGTAGTATGTGTTGAAAATAATTTTGTATTTGTTAGAAAAAAAGAAAAATGATGAATAGAAAAACCACTGCACAGATATATATATATATGTAAACGCAATTTTCTTTTTCTCTTCCGTTTTTTCTAAGTTGAAAAAGAGAAAAATGAATATAACATTTGAAAAAAACATTGTTCCCATCTCCACTAAAAATGAACATGAGACTATCCGACGTTGACTATATGATACATAGGTTTTTTGGTTAGTAGTCACCATTAAAATAATGAAAGCATCACACGATCTATTTTGGTCATGCAAAAAAGAACGACGGTTCTAAGGTTAATACTAACCAGACAAAATGGAAGAAAAAAAAATGTTTAGTAAGAAAATTTTTTATTGCTGGAGACGAAAGACCAACAACGAAAAAAGAAAAAAAAATTGAAGAACGTTCAGAATAAGGAGAGAGTCATATTAGATAAACATCTGGATATTGAGTAGATTATTTGTATTCATATAGAATGACGAATAGACTTATAGCCACCATGATAGAACTTCTCTTCTTCGAAAGTTAAAAATATAACTGAACTCTCGCTAAACATTATTCAGTATGCTAATGCAATTTCAGATCTATAGAGGGAGTATATAACTCATGCTGAACGTTATATTTTATGATTTTTTTTTGAGATTTTGATTAAATAATTGCTGACGAGAGAATCTCCCGAGATGCCCACTTCCAATTCATGGATCGATAGACCTCAGTGAGGTAGTAAATACCCTAAAAGGATTCGGGCCCATGACTCTTGAAGACCCGGTTTTCTGCAAAATCAGTTTTTTAGAAACTCTAAAAAATAACCAAAACCTTTTCTTAATGAGGCATGATTGTGGCCTGCAAATTTCTGATTAAAATGGGACGTCTCCCAGGTCTACACGCCCTTTCTTTACAAAGTTATAGAATTTACAAGAAAAGCCCTAAATGTTCATTATCAGCTCAAAGCTATAGAAATAAGAAATTAATTTCGGGCTCTTCTTATAAATTCTATAACTTTGCAATGAAAGGTCATGTAGAGCTGGGAGATGTTTCATTTTAATCAGAAAATTTGCGGGCTACAATTAATTATGCTTCATTAAGAATAGTTTTGGTTATTTTTTAGAGTTCTTGAAAAACTGGTTTTACAGAAAGCGGGCCTTCAAGAGTCATGGGCCCGAATCCTTTTAGAATATTTACTACCACACTGAGGTCTATCGATCCATATACAAAGCATTTGAATTGGAAGGGGGCATCTCGGGAGGTTCTCTCGTGAGTTTTAAAGTATGATCTTTTTTTTAAATATATTTTCTTGTGGAAGTGAACCACGTCAGTATAAAGAAGATACACTATTGTATGGTATAGTTCACAGTAGTCATATTTTACTAACTTGCTTGCGATACTAGAAGCACAACAGGTATTCATTTCCAGGACCATTGTGCGTTGTTGAACGTTTTTAATCATCATCTTCCACATTTACTATTTTATCTGCTGGTTATTTTTTTATGCACAGCTCAACAAATTACCGATACCAACGGTGAGATATAATAAAAGTTAGTCAAATACAATGAAAATGAAATAGTTAATTGATATTCTATGATCTGAGACGAATTCGTCACCGCTGTTTACAGATGAATATTTTATTCTAATATACCGAATTTCGATACTATAACTAGTTTCAAATCATCACTTTCTATTATATGATACAAAAACACTGACAATGCCGTGATTCATGCTACGTACTATCCACTTTCAAAAAACCGGAACAGGAGAGGATTTTTTTCCTTAGAAAAACAGGAAAGTCAATAAATTTTTTCAGAAATACAGGAAATAAGCGAATGTAGAAAAACGACAGATGGGATTTATCACAATGTGTTAAATAATGTATTGCTACACATAAACTAAAAATTCCCTTGATCTTATTTAAAAAATGTTATACAGCATTAAAACATAGTCATAGATAATCGAATATCAAGCTTATGTCTCTTTTTAATTATCCGTCCAGTATTTTTATTGTTGTTTTCGTTCATCTTTCTCTTTTTCAATACGTACAACAACTAGAGGTGGATAGGACTAGTCTTTTTTAGTCCCGGTACCGTAGTTAATTGTTTGATTCCGATGAAAAATTTGGCCATAGAACACGAAAAGATGTTCCACCGCTGGGGGAATGTTCAATGCGGCTTTTGCGGAATTTGATTCTACAACGAAAGTTTTACTTTTACGGAATCAGTTTTTTGGTCCCTGGTCCCGACCCACCCATGTCTAATATCATACTTCATTTTACTTTTTCTTTACTCTACATTTCTTCTTTGTCTTTCATTTTTTTACTTCTTTCGTTTAGCATTTCGACATGAGTGTGTAGAATTTATACAGTCAGTCTTTATGAGGATATTCTGATCTTTGGTGTAAACGTCATTTCTGTTAGTCTGCTCTTCTCTAGTTTGACTGAATAAAATGAAAACATTTGTCTAACTGGCTGGCTGGAATTACGTAAGAAGCAAAGACTTTCTAACAGATCTTATCACAGTCTACAGTAAGACTGCAAAAAGAATTCAAAATACAGAAAAAACAGGATGTTCTCATAAAACAGGAAATACAGGACTAATACGAAACCTGCGTGATTCCATGCAAGCTGATCGTTCTGACCATAACTCCTTTGCATGTGCTTAGCTCTACAATACAACTATACAATACGATACATGCTCCTTATTTTGAATACATGAGTCAGCAAACCAGATGAGAGGAAGTTGTCCTTAATTCTGGAGTCCGCACTAAAGATAGTACCGTGGCCTGATGACTGGTACAAACTTAAAAACGTTAAAAGATGACAAAAGAACTTTTTTATTTTTGTTTTCACTTTTAGCAAAGATGATTTTTATTCCAGGTGAACGCATTCTACTAGTTGACAGAATAGTAATGAATGAATTCTGAGTTTTCTGCGAATGGTTTTTGTAACGCTGAAATGTATTCATCCACGTTAAGAATACATTCCACTTTTCGTGATGATGTTCAATACTGATCTTCTGTTGAATATTTTTACAAAGGGCAGAACTTGACTCCTTTGACTATACATGTACTTAACAAAACCTTACGTATAAGTGAAGTTCAAGTCTGAAATTGAACTTGCGTACTTTTGCATATATCTGGAATGAAAGTCTTTGCAAGTGCGAAAAGTCTCCTATTTGTCCTTATGGTAGTGACATCTGGCGAATACTTAACTATAAAAAAATGTCTTCATCACAATTTGACTGATCAATACTCTATGAAAGTTGGACTCGTTACCAATATAAGTTTTTAAATAGGAAAATGGCTTGACGTGACTATTTTTGTCTTGACTTTGTTACACTAAATTATATAGTAATTAGTTCACTTTTGTTCAAAATCTTCTACCCTTCAACATTGGAATGCTGAAAAAATCTTGTAACAGCAGTCACAGTCGGAGCTAAAATGTGAAACTCCTCTGAACTGTAGAAGCAAAATTTCTATTATTGATTCCTGGACAATTTCCTATGGTATAAATAAGGAATTGCGCATACTGAAATTTGAATTAATTTTAAAAAATCACTTTCTTTTGTTCTATAGTTGTATGTTTGAAACATTGAAATCATTATCGGCCACAATTTAAGATCATTGTCATGAACATTCTAAAATCATTACCAGAGTGTGGTGAGTTTAGGATAAAAAGAAACACTGAGGTTGTGAGTTACACTCTTCCTTCCTTCAGAACTATTGGGAAGAGCTTCGTAAAATGTTAAATGGTAGTTTAAATGTAAAAAACATATTTAAAACAGATGACCATGATCGAGATATATTTCTAATTTTCTTTTTAATGCTGAAAGATTCTTTAAAATACATTTGAACTAATAGGTGAGGCAAAAGTTCTGCATTAATTTTGTTTTTGATATAGCGTGGCGATGGTATATATCGTAGAGACTTTATCCTTTTGTTTGTTAGAAAGAACAAAGGTGTCGAGTAGAGAAATATCTAAAAGTGTTTGATTAGAGATGTTTCTGCAAGGCCACACAAATCTTAGAACAAAAGGCATCGAATAGCTCTTTATTATGTGAATAATTTCTTTGATTCTAATCTGCTCGAAAGCGAGGCTTCCCAATTGAGACCACTTTTTTGATAAAATGTCTTAACCCGGGGGGGGCGCCCCCGGGGGGGGGGGGGGGGGGGGGGGGGGGGGGGGGGGGGGGGGGGGGGGGGGGGGGGGGGGGGGGGGGGGGGG